>ONZH01015319.1:0-187936 GCA_900303285.1 Rhinella marina
CACTACAGAGGACAGTATACTGTATATACACACACTAACAGAGACAGTATACTGTATATACACACACTACGAGGACAGTATCTATATATACACACACACTACAGAGGACAGTATACTGTATATACACACACTACAGAGGACAGTATACTGTATATACACACACTACAGAGGACAGTATACTGTATATACACACACTACAGAGGACAGTATACTGTATATACACATACAGAGGACAGTATACTGTATATACACACACTACAGAGGACAGTATACTGTAATACACACACTACAGGACAGTTATACTGTATATATACACACAGATACTGTATATACACACACACTACAGAGGACAGTATATGTACACACAACTACAGAGGACAGTATACCTGTATATACACACACAGAGGACAGTACAGAGGCAGTATACTGTATATACACACAACAGGAGGACAGTGTACTGTAATACACAACACACAGAGGACAGTGTACTGTATATACACACTACAGAGGACAGTGATATACTGTATATACACACACTACAGAGGACAGTATTACACACACTTATACCACACACACTACAGAGGACAGTATACTGTATATACACACACTACAGAGACAGTATACTGTATACACACACACTAAAGAGGAGGTATACTGTATATACACACACTACAGAGGACGTATGTATATACTACAAGTATATATATACACACTACAGAGGACAGTATACTGTATATACACACTACAGAGGAGTATATACACACACTACAGAGGACAGTATGCTGTATATACACACTACAGAGGACAGTAGTATTATATATACTCACACTACAGAGGACAGTATACTGTTATATACACACACTACAGAGGACAGTATACTATATACACACACTACAGAGACGGTATATACACTACACTATTACACACACTACAGAGGACGTATACTGTATATACACACACTACAGAGGACAGGTATACATATATACACACACTACAGAGGACAGTATACTGTATATACACACACTACAGAGGACAATACTGTATATACACACACACTACAGAGGACAGTATACTGTAATACACACACTACAGAGGACAGTATACTGTATATACACACACACCTACAGAGGACAGTATACTGTATATACACACCACACTACAGAGGACAGTATACTGTATATACACACACACTACAGAGGACAGTATACTGTATATACACACACTACAGAGGACAGTATACTGTATATACACACACTACAGAGGACAGTATACTGTATATACACACACTACAGAGGACAGTATACTGTATATACACACACTACAGAGGACAGTATACTGTATATACACACACACTACAGAGGACAGTATACTGTATATATACACACACTACAGAGGACAGTATACTGTATATACACACACTACAGAGGACAGTATACTGTATATACACACACTACAGAGGACAGTATACTGTATATATACTGTATACACACACACTACAGAGGACAGTATACTGTATACACACACTACAGAGGACAGTATACTGTATATACACACACTACAGAGGACAGTATACTGTATATACACACACTACAGAGGACAGTATAACTGTATATACACACACTACAGAGGACAGTATACTGTATATACACACACTACAGAGGGACAGTATACTGTATATACACACTACAGAGGGACAGTATACTGTATATACACACACTACAGAGGACAGTATACTGTATATACACACTATACTGTACACACTACAGAGGACAGTATAACTGTATATACACACACTACAGAGGACAGTATATACTGTATATACAACACTACAGAGGACAGTATACTGTATATACACACACTACAGAGGACAGTATACTGTATACACACACTACAGAGGACAGTATACTGTATATACACACACTACAGAGGACAGTATACTGTATATACACACACACAGTATACTACAGAGGACAGTATACTGTATATACACACACTACAGAGGACAGTATACTGTATATACGAGGACACACTACAGAGGACAGTATACTGTATATACACACACTACAGAGGACAGTATTATACTGTATATATACACACTACAGAGGACAGTATACTGTATATACACACACTACAGAGGACAGTATACTGTATATACACACACACTACAGAGGACAGTATACTGTATATACACACTACAGAGGACAGTATACTGCACACTACAGAGGACAGTATATATACACACTACAGAGGACAGTATACTGTATATACACATACAGAGGACGTATACTGTATATACACACACTACAGAGGACAGTATATATACACACTATACTGTAGAGACAGTATATACACACTACAGAGGACAGTATACTGTATATACACACTATATACAGAGGACAGTATATGCACATACTGTATATACACACTACAGAGGACAGTGTACTGTATATATACACACTACAGAGGACAGTGCTACTGTATATATTATATATATACACACACTACAGAGGACAGTGCCCCCAGCAAACACAACTGCAGGGCCCTGATACACTGCCATGGAGGCCGGGGTCCTAACAAAAGACCTGCCATAACTGTGTGCCTATTAGTCTGTGCTGCAGGCTCAGCCTAAGGAACGGATGGCCAACCTGTGGCTCTCCAGCTATTGTAAAACTACAACTCCCAGCATGCTCTGCTGTAGCCAGTGTGGGCATGCTGGGAGCTGCAGTTTTGCAAGAGCTGGAGAGCGGCAGGTTGGCCATCCCTGGCCTAAGGGCTCATGCACACGAACATTTTTTTTGTACGTGTCCGTTCCAATTTTTTTTTTGCGGCCCGTATGCGGAACCATTCATTTTAATGGGGCCACAAAAAGCGGACATGACTCCGTGTGCATTCTGTATCCGTATGTCCGTTCTGCAAAAATATAGAACAATTTCCTATTTTTGTCTGTTTTGCTGACAAGGACAAGCACTGTTACAAAGGATCCGCCAAAAAAACTAATGTAAGTCACACAGATGCCATCAGTTTTTTTGCGGACCGCAAAATATATACAGTCATGTGCATGAGCCCTAACAGACAGCCTGCACTGGTAGAGCAATAGGCTATAATGCACTGGTCAACAGGTACCGGTATGGAGGTATACGGCAGTGTACACAGGTACAGTGTACACAGGTACCGGTATGGAGGTATACGGCAGTGTACACAGGTAACGGTATGGAGGTATACGGCAGTGTACACAGGTAACGGTATGGAGGTATACGGCAGTGTACACAGGGTATGAGGTATACGGTGTACACAGGTGGAGGTATACGGAGGTGTATACAGTGTACACAGGTACGGTATGGACGGTAGGTACCAGGTATATGGCAGTGTATACAGGTAGGGAGGTATATGTAGTACACACGGGTAAGTATCATATCGGTAGGGGGAGGTATAGCGGCAGTGTACACAGGTAACGGTATGGAGGTATACGGCAGTGTACACAGGTAACGGTATGGAGGTATACGGCAGTGTACACAGGTAACGGTATGGAGGTATACGGCAGGTGTATATACAGGTAACGGTATATGGAGGTATACGTCAGTATACGTATACGGTAGATATCAGTATGAAGGTATACGGCAGTGTACACAGGTACAGGGTACCAGTGTATGGAGGTATATGACGGTGTTATACAGGTACCAGTATGGAGGTATATGACGGTGTATACAGGTACCAGTATGGAGGTATATGGCAGTGTATACAGGTATCAGTATGGAGGTATATGACGGTGTATACAGATATCAGTATGGAGGTATATGGCGGTGTACACAGGTATCAGTATGGATGTATATGGCAGTGTACACAGGTATCAGTATGGAGGTATACGGCAGTGTACACAGGTATCAGTATGGAGGTATATGGCAGTGTACACAGGTATCAGTATGGAGGTATATGGCAGTGTATACAGGTACCAGTATGGAGGTATATGGCGGTGTATACAGGTACCAGTATGGAGGTATATGACGGTGTATACAGGTATCAGTATGGAGGTATATGGCAGTGTACACAGGTACCAGTATGGAGGTATATGACGGTGTATACAGGTATCAGTATGGAGGTATATGGCAGTGTACACAGGTACCAGTATGGAGGTATATGACGGTGTATACAGGTATCAGTATGGAGGTATATGGCAGTGTATACAGGTATCAGTATGGAGGTATATGGCAGTGTACACTGGTATCAGTATGGAGGTATATGGCAGTGTACACAGGTATCAGTATGGAGGTATATGGCAGTGTATACAGGTAACGGACTATATACACATGGACTCCATGAAGCCGTGCACATACATACACCCATGTCCCAGTATGTTCCCAGTGGGGTCATGGATGTGACACGCGAAGGGAGGAGAAAGGCTCCGGCGGTTTCAGGTGACATAACAGGACATGATGTAACCCGGCGGCGGCAGCTGCTGACGGCTCAGGCACTCACACAGGCCGCGGCCGGTCCTCACCTCCTGTTCCCGGCAGTACGCGGTGTCCTCCCGTGGGTAGAGGCTGGTCCCGGCTCCGCTCCCCTCCGGTTCGCTCGTTGCTCCCGGCTCACAGCCCCATTACGGCCTGGACCTCAGCTCACACACGGAACCGGAAGACAGACAGCAAGACCCGCCCACCAACCTTCACCGAATCGGGATGACGGACAGCTGTCTTCTCCAATCAGCAGCCGCCATCATTGACAGGCAGCCCAGTCTCCCTGTCAGCATTGCTATGGATACCCGCTGGAGCCCGCCCCTGACGTCCCACGTGATCCCTTCCCTAGCGCTTTCTGGTTGCTATAGCAATGGAGCTGACACTTCGTTTCTTCCTTGTTACCTGCGCTGTGACTTAACCCCTTCCTCCCCCTCCAGGTTATCCATTGTCCCCAACCGTAACCCCTTCCTCCCTTCTCGATATTATCGTGTCGCCAATCTTAACCCCTTCTTAACTTTCTTATGTCATTCTGGGTCCAGGAAGCTGAGCTCCGGCTGCTGTATGCGGGGGCTCGGACTGCGGGGCTGCTTTATTTGATTTACCATAAATGTCTAGAATGGAAAAAAATCAGTCTGTAACCTCTCATATATCTCCTGAAATACTCTGTGCTGCTGTGGACCCTGCTCCCTACATTATGTTATTATCAGTCTGTAACCCCCCCCCCACCCCGGTTGCCCATCACATGCATTTCCTCAAATACTTTGTGCTGCTGTGGACGTTGCCCCTTCCAGTATGTTACTCCATCTGTAACCTTCTAGTTGCCGGTCACATATTTCTCCTGAATTACTCTGTGCTGCTGTGTACCCTGCTCCCTTCATTGTGTTACTCTGTCTGTAACCTACTAGGTGACCAGCCCACACCTCTCCTGAAATGTTCTGTGCTGCTGTGGACCTTGCCGCTTCCATTATGTTACTCTGTGTCTGTAACCTCCTAGTTGCCCATCACATGCATCTCCTGAAATACTCAGTGCTGCTGTGCACGTTGCTACTTCGATCATGTTACTCTCAATCTGCAACCTCCCTGTAGAGATGCGCCTGTCCTGAAATACTCTGTGCTGCTGTGGTCTTTGCTCAGTCTATTAATTTACTCTCAGTCTGTAACCTCTTAGCGTAGCAGCACTCATCTCTTCTGAAATACTCTGTGCTGCTTTGCACTTTGTTGCTTCTATTATGTTACTCTCAGTCTGTAAATTCCTAGTGACCCATCTTCACATATCTCTCCTGAAATACTCTGTGCTGCTGTGGTCTTTGCTCAGTCTATTAATTTACTCTGTCTGTAACCTCTTAGCATAGCAGCACTCATCTCTTCTGAAATACTCTGTGCTGCTTTGCACTTTGTTGCTTCTATTATGTTACTCTCAGTCTGTAAATTCCTAGTGACCCATCTTCACATATCTCTCCTGAAACACTCTGTGCTTCTGTGGATCCTGCTCCTCTCTCTTTTATTTTTTTTATCAATAACATCTTTATAAATTTGCAAATTGAGTCAAAGAAGGGTCAATATGTATTACTTATACAAAGAGACACTATATGACATATAGATCGGTAACTAATTGACCTTATCATTTGTTACCTTGGGGTGTGTCAAACCCAATAAGTAATAATAAAGAGAAAGGTGAACAAGAAATAAAACAAAAAGAACGAAGAAAAATAAAATAAAGTTTGTGCCGGAAATAAGACATATATTAAGACAAGAAAATAGTGTCTTATTAGGAGGAACTTATAGTGGGGTACTTTTTAAGCCACCGGTAGGTATCATAGGTCCCTCTACAGGAGGCCATAGTACTTTCCATTGCACAGTTACAAGTGCATCTCAATAAATTATAATATCATCAAAAAGTATTTTTTTTCCCCAGTAATTCAGTTAAAAAAAGTGAAACCCATATTATACAGATTCATTACAGAGTGATCTTTTTCCAGTGTTTATTTCTTTTAATGTTGATGATTATGGCTTACAGCCAAGGAAAACCCAAAAGCCATTATCTCAGAAAATTAGAATAATTAATCCAAAACACCTACAAAGGCTTCCTAAGCCTTTAAAAGGTCCCTTAGTCTGGTTCAGTATGCGACACAATCATGAGGAAGACTGCTGACTTGACAGATGTCCAGAAGGCTGTCATTGACACACTCCACAAGGAGGGTAAGCCACAAAAGGTCATTGCTAACGAAGCTGGCTGCTCACAGCATATTAATGGAAAGGATGGTAGAAAAAGATTCACAAGCAACAGGGAGAACCGCAGCCTTGATAGGATTGTTAAGAAAAGGCCTTTCCTAAATTTGGTGGAGATTCACAAGGCGTGGACTGCTGCTGGAGTCAGTGCTTCTAGAGCCACCACACACAGAGGTATCCAGGACATGGGCTACAAGTGTCACATTCCATGTGTCAGGACACTCATGACCAATAGACAAGGCCAGAAGAGTCTTACCTGGGCCAAGGAGAAAAAGAACTGGACTGTTGCTCCAAAGTCCTGTTCTCAAATGAAAGTAAATTTTGCATTTCATTTGGAAATCAAGGTCCCAGAGTCTGGAGGAAGAGCGGAGAGGCCTCAATCCAAGCTGCTTGAGGTCCAGTGTGAGGTCTCCACAATCAGTGATGGTTTGGGGAGCCATGTCATCTGCTGGTTTAGGTCCACTGTGTTTTATCAAGACCAAAGTCAGTGCAGCCGTCTACCGGGAGATATTAGGGCACTTCATGGAATTTTTATTTTCCAGCAGGACTTGGCCCCTGTCCACACTGCTAACAGTACCAATACCTGGTGTAATAACCACAGTATCATTGTGCTTGATTGGCCAGCAAACTCTCCTGACCTTAACCCCATAGAGAACCTATGAGAGACACCAGAGCCAACAATGCAGAAGAGCTGAAGGCCGATATCAAAGCAACCTGGGCCTCCATAACACCTCTGCAGTGCCACAGGCTGATCGCCTCCAGGCCACGCCGCATTGATGCAGAAGGAGCCCTGACCATGTGCTGAGCGCATTTACTGGACAGACTTCTCATTTGGCCAACATTTCTGTGTTAAAAAAAAACCCTTACAGTTGGTCTAATATAATATTCTAATTTTCTGAGATAATGACTTTTGAGTTTTCCTTGGCTGTAAGCCGTAATCATCAACATTAACAGAAAGAAACACTGGAAAATGTTCACTCTTGTTTGTAATGACTCTATATAATATGTGTGTTTCACTTTTTTAATTGAATTACTGAAGAAAAAACTAATTATTGATGATATTCTAATTTATTGAGATGCACTTGTATATCCCACCCTACGAATGATATCATTAATAGTGGGGATCTGAGTAGATCTCCAAAAGTTAGCTATTAATATTCTCGCTGCAGTCAAAACATGATAGATAATGGTTCTATCTAGAGATGAGCGAACGTGCTCGTTACGAGCGGATTGCGGATCCGTCCTCAGCTGCATGTAAGTGAATGGGGACGGATCGGTTTGGTATGAGTGTCATACCAAATGATAAGTCCCCATTCACTTACATGCAGCTCAGGACGGATCCGCAATGCCTGCTGGAGACTCGAGCGCTACAGTGCTCGTAACGAGCACGTTCGCTCATCTCTAGTTCTATCCCATCTGGGCATATCTGCTAACCCTACATAAAGTAGGCAGAAAGCTGGGTCGTTAGGAACGTTTATCTCAATGGAATCCTTTAAAAAGGGTTAGTATTTCTCACCATTAGGCCTCTTTCACACGACAGTATTTTTTGCGGGCTCCGATCCGCATTTTTCATATGAAAAATGTGGACCCATTCATTATTATGGGCCCGCAAAAAATGCGGACAGCACACCGTGTGCTGTCCGCATCTGTTGCTCCGTTCTGTAGCCCGCACAAAAAAAATAGAGCGTATTACGGACAAGAATAGTACTGTTCTATTAGGGGCCAGCTGTTACGTTCCGCAAAATACGGAATGCACACGGATGTCATCCGTTGTTTTTGCGGCTCTGCAATCTGCGGACCGCAAAACACAACGTTCGTGTGAAAACAGTAAGTTTCTCGCAGTCCCCAAAACTATGCCTAATGTCACCTACAACCTTTTCACATCTCCAGCAAAGGCTAGATCCTTCAGAATATATTGTAGATAAGCGAAGTGGGGTCACGTACCATCTATATAGCATTTTATTCATTTCACCATTTCACCATTCATTTCTATGGGTCTGCAAAAAATACTGACAGCACAGTGTGTGCTGTCCGCATCCGTATGTCCGTTCCGTAGCCCGCAAAAAAAAATAGAACATGTCCTATTCTTTGTCCTTTTTTTTTTTTTTTTTGCGGAAAGACGGAACGGATGCAGATGTACAATTGGTAAAAACGGAAGGTTTTTGCGGAAACACGGATCCGCAAAAAACGGACCGGAAATCTGGAAATGAAAAATACGGAGCCTAACCGCCGCTATGCCTCCCACCCAGGATAAATCCACTTTAGGGTCCATTCACACGAACGTATATTTGCGGGTCCGCATTATTGCGGACCCGCAAATATACGGGGGCCGCTTGGCGTGTGTTCCGCAGTGCTCGTGCGTACGGACAAGTATAGGACATGCTTTAAATGAGCCATGCCGCGGCTCCCGGCCCCATAGAGGTGAATGGGGCCGCATCTATTCCACAATTTTGCGGATAGATACGGCCCCATTCAATACGGTTGTGTGAATGGGGCCTTAGAAAAATACGCCAAATCTTTTTTAACCGTTTTGAGCAAAGGGACAAAATTATGAGTGTAGAGGTGTTTAGAGGGAAAAGTAAGGGCAATTCCCAGATAAGGCAAACTCCCTTTTTCCACTGATAGGGGTATTGGGAAGCTAGATGAGATGCTTCCAAGGGAGGAATACCCATATTTGGTATAACTGACTTGTTGGCATTAACCTTTAGGCTAGGGCTACACGGCGACAGTTGTCGCGCGTCACCCGTCGCAGCCAGGATCCCTGAGTAGCGGGGATCCCATAGAGATGAATGGGATCGCCGCGGCAGTCGCAAGAAATCCAACCGTGTTATCTCTATGGGATCCCCGCTACTCAGGGATCCTGGCTGCGACAGGTGTCGCGCGACAACTGTCGCCGTGTAGCCCTAGCCTTAATATGAAATTTCACTAAATTGAGATATATGACTGCTGGTAACAACCTTAGTCAGGGCTATAATGACGTCGTCCGCAGATAGTCCTATCTTCTGGTCAGTGCTATTGATGTTAATGCCCAAAATATCATTAGAGGTTCTAATGAGTTCTGCCAGAGGTTCCATAATTAAAGGGAATAGTTCCATTCGTAATGATGAAGGAGTCTGATAGATATTCAGAAGCTAGTACTTTTGCAGTCGGTGTTGAATATAATGCTAAGATAGCTTGTTTAGCCAGACCTGTGATCCCAAAATTTAGCTAGGACCGCACCCAAATAACCCCAGTGCACCCTGTCAAATACCTTCTCCGCATCAAGGGACAAGAGCAGAGAAGGCATCCGGCAGTTCTCCACCCTTCCTATCAAATCCAAGAACCTCCTCGTCCCATCTACTGATTGTTTACCCTGGATAAATCCTACCTGGTCATCATACACCAATGAAGGAAGAACTACAGCAAGCCTATTGGCCAAAATTTTGGCATACAATTTCAAATCCGTATTTAACAGAGAAATCGGACGGAAATTCTTCGGTTTATCCTGTGACTTCCCTGGTTTTGGCAATGCAACTATAGTTGCAGAAAGCATTTCTTGAGGAAAAGTTCCCGACTGACGTATACGATTGAACACTTTATGAAGATATGGGATCACTATTGGCACAAATTGCTTATAGTAGTCATTTAGAGAGACCATCTGGGCCAGGAGTCTTATTGGATTTTAAAGATCTCACCGCAGCGGAAATCTAAGTAATAGAAAACTCTGCAACTCCTCTCTTTATTTTAACCTGATGCAGCCCAAACACGCTTATTATAGTCTGTGGGTCTGTGAAAAAAACATGGCGCCACTGACGATACAACACGTCTACCAGCGCTCGTTAGGTGGTATTTACGTGCGGCAGTCTGTATGGCGACGAACAATCGTCAATGCGTCCCGGAGGATCAGCACACCTCTCCTAAAATACTCTGTGCTGCAGTGACCCTGCTTCTTCCACTGTGTTAGGCTCCATTCACACGTCCGTATTTGTGCGCATCCTGGAAAACGGTCAGTTTTTTGTGGATCCGTTGTACCGCACCGCAAAAAACTTTTCCAGCATATCCGTTCCGTTTTTCCGTAAAAAAAACAGAAAGGATGTATCCATATGTCATCCGTTTTTTGAGGATCCGCAAAAAACGGAAGGAGTAATTTTTCTTTTTTTTCTACCCTCCTGGAACGGAATCCGCAAATGCGGATGACATGCGGATGGCTTTCCGCATGTCTTCCGCATTTACGGACGTCCCATAGACTTGTATTGGGCTACAGACCGCAAATTCTGTTTGCGGATCCGCAAAACGGAACGGAGAAAGGGATGCGGACAACATACGGTGCAATGTCCGCATTTTTTCGGGACCCATTGAAATGAATGGATCCGCATACTATCCGCAAAAAATGTCCGAAATTGCGGAACGGATGCGGATGAAAAATCAGGACGTGTGAATGGGGCCTAACTCAAACGCTCCAGTCCTGAAATACTCTGTGCTGTGGATGCAGCACAGATAGCAGGACATAGACATTAAAGGGGTTTTCCTGGATTTTAATCCTCAGGATAGGTCATCAATATCAGATCTGTGGGGGTCTGACAACCTGGCCCCCCCTGATCAGCTGGTTGAAGAAAATCCCAGAAACCCCTTTAATGTCGGCCAAACCTGGTGATTTTGGTCACACCATCTAATGCGGTGGTCAGCACAGTACTCCAGCTGCTGTAAAACTACAACTCCCAGCAGGCACCCCTCGGAACACCCATAGAAGTCAATGGAGCATGCTGGAAGCTGTGGTCTCCTGGATAGCTGGAGCTTCAGACATTGCTGATCCCCCATCTAATGTGTATGGGGGATCTCCTGACTCACAGCAGATGGGGAAGATAAGGATTGAGCTGATAAATTTTAACATGTCCGGTCCTTTTTTTCTAAGGCCGGGGTCACATCTGCGCTGTGAACTCCGGCAGTCTGTTCTGGCGCGGGATACAGTGGCCGAATTACAACGTAGACGTGAACCCAGCCTAAACCACTGCCAGAGATGTCAAGCAGCAGCTGACTCCTCTCCCTGCTGGGAGTGCATGTGCATGGGTACAGACGGCAGAGGGTGGTGAGATAAGGATCGGGCTGTTGGATTTCAACATGCCCCATCCCTTTTGCTGGAGAAGCGTGGCAGCAGATTTCTCAGTGTTCAGAACACATGCACGCTCGGCCAAGTGTGCACCCGTGTAGGGAAATTGGGGGAACAGCTGTCAGCCAAACGATTGTTTAATTTGCATTTAACGGATCACCTGGCATTGCATTCACTGCTGGTCCTCTCTGTATATAATGGGATCCAATGGTTGCATGGAACGGTTTTTGTCTGGCCAAAAACCTGGCAGTTAGGGCTCATGCACACAACCATATGTAATTTGTGGTCTGCAAAACGCTTCCACCAAAAAAAAACGAATGACATGTGTACGAAGTCCTTGTTGCATCCGTATATTTTTTTCTGATCTTTCGTAACAGTGCTTGTCCTTATCCGCAAAACAGACAAGAATAGGAATTTCCGTTTTTTTCCAAGCCCCTTTGAAGTGAATGGTTCTGCATACGGACCTGTTAAAAAACGGAAGGGAAACATAAAAAAATAAGTTCGTCTGCATTAGCCTTTATGCTGGAAAGCAGCCGGTTCCCATTATACTCATTGAGGTCTGGCTGTGAATATCCTGCTAGGCCGGATCTGGTGAACCCCGGCAGGCTACAAACCTATCCTAAGGGCTCATGCACACGATCGTATGTATTTGGCGGTCCGAAAAAAACGGATCCACAAAAAATACGGATGACATCAATGTGCATTTCATATTTTGCGGAACAGCTGGCCCCTAATAGAACAGTCCTATCCTTGGCTGTAATGCGGAAAACAATAGGACATGTTCTATTTTTTGGAGGAACGGAAATACGGACATATGGGAACGGAATGCACACGGAGTAATTTCCATTTTTCTTTTTTGCGGACCCATTGAAATATGCTCCGCCAAAAAAAAAAACAGAACGGACACGGAAAGAAAATACGTTCATGTGCATGAGCCCTAACTCCAAAATGTATAATTTCCATTTCCCTGGCAGAAACAAAGTTGCAGATTTTGGCGCTCGCCATTTTAGTGCAAAACCGAAAATCAACATTCTCATCTCCTGAAATACTCTGTGCTGCATATGCATTGCTATTCCAGGTGCTGGCCATCAGCATACATACCGCCCAAGCTCTCTGGAGGATTGAGTGCAGACTTCGGTGTGACTATATAATAGAGATTATCACACGGGCTGACAGAAAGTGCGAGAACAAACTTTATTTATAACGGAACAGGAACATGATGTGAACAAAAGCCAGAATTTCCAAATTAAAACCGAACCCTATGTATGAAAATGTCCCATTGCTTGCTTGACGCGTGTGTGTAGAGCTGGGAACATTGCAGATGACCCCCATGTTGAAAGGATGACTCCGCTTCATGGTTTCTCAGGTTAAATCTTTATAGAAGGCTGAGAAATAGTGTAAATCCTTATCTTGAACTGATCCTGAGTTTTTAGGTTTTAGTCTCCGGTTACATACAAAGCTGCTGCTCGCTCCTTGCTGATAGATGTCCCGCTGAACACGCTCTGAATCAGCAGGGGGCAGCAGTGAGAGCTCAGCATACTAAATGCAGCTGTGGATATTGCTGGAGTCGTGTATGCTTTAATATCAGACTCCTTCGTTTAGGGTTTGGCTGCGCCACAGTTGGCACGCCCAAGGATGGTAGTGCTAGCATAGAAATGAATAGGGTCACGGCGTGATTCGTACACTTGCCATGACCCCATAATCAGAAAAAAATCCAGCAGTGCACTGCGACCCACTCAGTTCTATGCTAGCACCGCTACATTGCAATCCTTGTGGGGGCGTGACTGCTGTTCTGCAACCAAGATCGCAGTGCAGCTGAACCATTAGGGCTCATGCACACGACCGTATGCATTTTGCGGTATGCAAAACACGGATCTGCAAAAAATACGGATGACGTCTGTGTGCATTGCGGAATGGAACAGCTGGCCCCTAACAGAACAGTCCTATCCTTGTCTGTAATGCGGACAATAATAAGACATGTTCTATTCTTTGGCAGAGCGGACATACGGAAACGGAATGCACACGGAGAAACTTCCGTTTTTTGGGGTTTTTTGCAAACCCATTGAAATGAATGGTTCCACATACGGTCCGCAAAAAAAAAAAAAAAACGGAACGGACACGGAAAGAAAATACGTTCATGTGCATGAGCGCTTATAATGCATTCTGCTATGACATGCTTAAACCAGCAGGGTGCAGCAGAGAGACATCATCCTGGAAGCTCAGAGGAAACCACAAAAATTTTGGATGCGCTTTGGATGTGATTGGAGTGGAAGACATGTAATTCAGGATCAGTACAAGATTAATAAATCATCCTATTTACAAAGTTACAATCCCTATGGATGACGTTCCTCGTGTAAAACTTTAATATAAACTCTTGGTTCCTATATACAAAGTAGAATTTTTCAGTGCCCGATGGATGAATCCATGGCGCCACCTTAATTGAATCAGTCGGTTTGTGAATATTACAGATCCCGCACTGACGACAGTGGCCGCGCCTTTTCGTGGAGTAGGCAGGTGCATGCAGTTCTTACGCATTGCCAGTAGGAGGCCACACCTTTCATACAAAGCCATTGAAAATCGGTAGTGATTCAGCGAAGATGATTTCTGACACCTTGATGACTACTTACCGCCATACTGATGACAACCACAATAATGTATTGCCTAAGTGGGCAACACTATTCCTCCGGAGATTCCCATTTCATGAATAGAATGCAAAGGAATGGCAGTGAAGACTGACACTTGCGCAAGCAGGGAAGTGGTAGAGAGGGAGTAAGCGGTTATAGACAAAAAAAATAAAAAATCTGTCTGTGGATTGCTGGGTGACAACTCCTAAGACTGCTGCAATGGGTGGCATCAATGGTTGTCAGTGATGTACCGCTGCTTGGCATGCACTGGACCAGCTTTGAGATTTAAAGGGGTTTTCTAGAGAGAGAGATTGTTGGGTTTTTTTTTAAAGGCCAAGAAAAGAAAAAAAAAGGGTCACACTCACCTCTGCTGACCCCCGCCGCCATTCAGTTCCACTGCTGCTCTGGTTACTGCTGCTTTCTACTTCTTGTTCCTCAGCCAATCACTGGTGGTAGTGGTGACCCACCTCAGCCAGTGATTGGTCCTCTCCTGGTAGTTCCAGGAAGTGTAGAGCAGAGGGGATTGGAGCAGCACCGGAACTGCATACCTCCCAAGTGTCCCTCTTTTGGAGGGACAGTCCCTCTTTTTGACCCATGTCCCTCTGTCCCTCTTTTCTCCTTAAATGTCCCTCTTTTTTACCTGGAGGATTAATGCATAAATGTGCATTAATAAATTTACTAAAGTGCTCCTTAATAAAGTGTCTATACCTATAAATTAGACCAGAACTTCATTATTTGGTGCCATTGGGACCTTAAAATATCTATAATCTAATGATTTATGTGCTTATATTTATATGGACAATGACATGCAAGAAAAAAATTGCCACAGGGGCTCTAGTAATTATGCTTTGGGAAGAGTTAGAGGCGTGGCCTAGTATGGAAAAACTGCCGTGATGCGCACCGCACACATTGTCCCTCTTTGCAATTTTCAAAAGTTGGGAGGTATGGAACTGCAGTGACAGGAGGATCAGTGAGGTGAGGAATGATTCTTTTTTATTTTAGACTAGAGATGAGCGAGCATGCTCGGCAGATATAGCGTAGGAATTTTCATTTTAAAATGCGTACGCAAATACGCAAAAATGGCACTCGAGCATGCTCGCTCATCTCTATTTTAGACCCTTTCTGACCATTTTTATTCCTCCCTGGAAAAACCCTTTAAGATCCTACAGCTCAGAAGAAGAATGCAGCTTTGATTGTGAGTGGAGTAAAAGAGGCATACACTCAGGATCAGTACAGGATACGGATGTAATGAGGTTCAGGGGTCGACCCTACACTGTATAGTCATGGAAGTACAGGATGGTTAGTCCGTGTGGTGGTCCCAGGCTTAGTCTCTGGAGGGGGGGTGCAGCATTGTGATGTCACAAGTCTTTTTGGCTGGACACCCGCTTATTCCTCACTTTCTCCATCCCGCTGAGCGGTAGGGGGGGTGTCCTCTTCCTGCTGGTGCTGGTGTCGCCCGATGTTTTCGGCAGGGGACAGCGCCTCCTCGGCGGTGTTCAGGTAAACGTTAAACATGGCGCCCTCTTGGCTCAGTTCCTTGCCGCAGGCCTGACAGCTGCAACGTAAGATCTTCTCCACCAGCTTGTCCACCCGGGGGACCTCTTCGTTCCCTGGACACTCCAACGTGACCTGTCCCGAAACAGATAAAAAGTGCTTTAACAGAGATGGAGAAGAGCTAATCGTGGTCGGGGGTCTTTTTGCTAGGAGACCCCAATATGCAGCTGCTGGCCCCCCTCCATTACCTCCCTATAGCCAAATCTACTCAAAGGGGTGTTACAGTTTTTCAAATCAGCCCCCGGATCTGAATATTTTTGTAATTGCATGTAATTAAAAATTTAGTATAGTCACTGAGCTATTCAATAAAATGTATCTGTAGAGCGCCACCTGCTGTTTGCTCTTTTACTTATTTCTTGTCCCCATCTCACATTGGTGGTCGCACATGCTCACAAATCTTCAACTGTTACCAGCTGTATCTACTTTTAAAATATGTGGCAGCTACAGCAGAAAGGACACATTCTCTGAGAAAAGACATGCTTCTGAGCTGTCATAGGGAGAAAGCTGCAGTAGAAAGGGCACGCCCACCTGAGAAAAGACATGCCCCCTGAGCTGCCAGCTTGATATAAATCTAGGAGAGCAATGAATGGGGAGATCTCTGGATCCATGTGAGGTACAGGGCTGGTTCTAGATTTGTTAGAAAGAGATTATCATGTACTGTATTATTACATTAATCATGGGAGAACCCCCTTTAAGGGGGAATTCCACCTATAATTACGTTTTCTAGATTTTGGGTCCTACCCCCCATAGATGGATTGCAGGGTTTCTTGCAGAGAGGGACACGCCCCCATCAGAACCAGACACTCACCACATCCCACATGGACTTGGCCGGCATACACGAGTCGCAGTGCACCAGAGATTCCGTTGACTGAGGGAAGGTGTTTGGGACGCTGTAACTGAAGCACTGACCGAGGCAGGCCCTGAAACCAAAAAGAACAAAGATGATGACGCTATCCGTAGAGAACCTCTGGCCTCCTGAGGTTGTCAGCGGGACACACCCAGACTGGTAGCGCAACCCCAGGCCACAGGCTACTGTGTTAAATAACTTATAGATTACTACAGACTTCCCAGTGCCAACAAGTGCAAGAATGTGAAGCTGCCTTCCAGAGGTCAGGGTGATACTGGTATGGGGGAACTGTGGTTGGTACTGTTATTGGGATATCATGGCTGTTACTGTTATGAGGGCGCTGTGGCTGGGACTAAAAGGACACTAGTGGTTGTATAGCAGTGGGAGCACTGTGATTATTACTGTCTCATAATTTTATGAAGACAATATGATTATTATGGGGGGTACTTGCAAAGGTACTGTTGTGGAGAAACCAATGTTATAGATGCATTAGGTGGTACTACCAAGGAAAAACTGCATCTTGCACTGCTACTGGGATACGGTGGCTGGTACCATTAGGACAATCATAGGGACATTGTGGTTGACACTGTCATGGTGGCACTGTGGCTAGCACTATGACAGCACATGTTGGTACTCTTATTCAGATACTGTAGCTGGTACTGTTATTGGGATTCTGTGGCTGATACTATGAGGACAATTTCACTGTTATAGACATGGGGCACTGTGGCAGGCATTGTTATGGGTAAACTAGCAGGTACTGTTATTCAGATACTGTGGCTGATATTATAAAGCAGTGGTCCCCAACCACCGGTCTTTTATCGATTTCTGCCGGGCTTTGGCCGCGGTGGCAGGGGACAAGGAGATGAGCTCTTCCATTGTGGAAGCGCTCATCTCCATAGTCATCTGTATCGCCGTCCTCAGGACAGCGATACAGATGCCTGTGCTTCAGGAGAAGGGAAGGCGTCTCCCCTGCCCGTTCCACTGATAGGCTGCAGGCCTAGTGCCTGTAGCATATCAGAGGCCGACTCAGGCGGCTCGATGACGTCATCACACCGCCTGAGCCACACAGTGCAGGACAAAGGCCAGAATAGGCCTGCATCACATCACTGATGGAGGTAAGTATAAGTGTTTTTTTTTTTTTTGTACATTACAGGAGAGGAGCACTGGGGAGGGGCATTTCTTACTGACACATGATATGGGGGGCACTATGGGGGCACTTCTTATATTATTGGGGGTATCTGTGGGGGCACTTCTTATTGGCATATTATTGGTGAGGGCCACTGTGGGGGTATCTATGGGGTATTTCCTATTGGCATATTATTGGGGGCACTGTGGGGGCATCTATGGGGCATTTTTACTGGCACATTAGTGCGTGGCATCCATGGGGGCACTTCTTACTGGCACATTAGTGGGGCATCCATGGGGGCACTTCTTACTGGCACATTAAGTGGGGGCATCCATGGGGGGTACTGCTTACTGGCACATTAGTGGAGGCATCCATGGGGGCACTTTTTACTGGTACATTATTGGGGGCACTGTGGGGGCATCTATGGGGGTACTTTTTACTGGTACATTATTGAGGGCACTGTTGGGGCATCTATGGGGGCACTTCTTACTGGTACATTATTGGGGGCACTGTGGGGGCATCTATGGGGGCACTTTTTACTGGCACATTTGTGGGGGTACTTCTTATTTGTACATTATTGGGGGTATCTATGGGGGCACGTCTAACTGGTACATTATTGGGGGGGGGGGCACTATGGGGGCACTTCTTACTGGCACATTATTGGGGGAAATGTGGGGGCATCTACTGAGGCCACATAGAAGGGGTATTTTATAACTGTGGGTCTGGTAGGGCATTTTATGTTATATTTATATATTTTAATATGCACCTCGCGTGAATCAGTCAGCGCCGACAGAAAACGCAGGTATTGTTATTTAGATATTGTGACTGATATTATTATTGGGATCCTGTGGCTGATACTGTGAGGACACTGGCGCTTGTATAGTCAAGGGGGTACTGTTATTGGGATACTGTGGCTAATACTATACAGAACATTTGTGCTTGTATAGTCATGCAAGTACTGTATATGGTACTGTTATTGGAATTCTATGTCTGATACTCTGAGGACACTGTTGCTTTTATATTCATGGGGGTCTTGTGGCTAGTACTGTTAAGGGTACACTGGCTGCTAATGTTACTCAAATACTGTAGCTAGTACTGTTATTGGAATACTGTGGATGATACTGTGAGGACAATGGCACTAGAATAGACATGGGGCACTGTGGCAGGTATGGGTAAACTGGCAGGTACTGTTATTCAGATACTGTGACTAGTATTGTTATTGGGATCCTGTGGCTGATATTATAAGGGCACTGTCACTTGTATAGTCATGGGGGTACTGGGTCTGGTGCTGTTATTGAAATAATCAGGCTGATACTATTTTTGGGGGCACTATAGCTGTATCACTAGCAGCACGTTGGCTGGTACTATTATGGGGGGGCACTATGGAGAGCAATGTGAAAGGGAACTGTAATTAACGATTTCCTGCAACTTTGACCAACAAATGGGTAAAATCCCAAATAGAACAAAAAAAAAACAAAAAACTGTGAAGCTTTTCCATGTAATAAACCACTTGCTTTCTGCAGAAGCTCAACAAGGACTGAGAGAGACTCGCTGCAGCTCTGGATGTAACCAGAACATAAAACAAGGCAAGTAAAGCTAAAAAAAATAGTACAAGATTTAAAAGTCACTAATTGTAACACCGCAGGATGACTTACCTGTTCTGGATAGACTTGGACTCACAGCCGCTGTGCCCCACTATTTGTGTGATGTTTTTAGCCTCGCACCAGGCACTTTTATCTGGAAAAAGTGCCAACCTATTAATGGGAGGCGGAGCGGCGAAGACCAGGACCGGAAGCAGAAAACCGATCAGAAACCGGACCATCATCGACACCTAGAACTGGAATAATAAGAGAAGAGTCATCATCTAAATCAACGTGACCAGAACGGGCAGTATTATAGCAGTTTTATTCTTGCATCTAGGAGGCAGTATTATTGTAGTTATATTCTTGTACATAGGAGAAGTATTATAGTAGTTATATTCTTGTAGATAGGAGCAGTATTATAGTAGTTATATTCTTGTACATAGGAGCAGTATTATAGTAGTTATATTCTTGTACATAGGAGCAGTATTATTATAGTTATATTCTTGTACATAGGAGCAGTATTATAGTAGTTATATTCTTGTACATAGGAGCAGTATTATAGTAGTTATATTCTTGTACATAGGAGCAGTATTATAGTAGTTATATTCTTGTACATAGGAGCAGTATTATAGTAGTTATATTCTTGTACATAGGAGCAGTATTATAGTAGTTATATTCTTGTACATAGGAGCAGTATTATAGTAGTTATATCTTGTACATAGGAGCAGTATTATTAGTAGTTATATTCTTGTACATAGGAGCAGTATTATAGTAGTTATATTCTTGTACATAGGAGCAGTATTATAGTAGTTATATTCTGTACATAGAGCAGTATTATAGTAGTATATTCTTGTACATAGGAGCAGTAATTATAGTAGTTATATTCTTGTACATAGAGCAGTATGTAAGTAGTTATATTCTTGTACATAGGAGGCAGTATGTAGTAGTAGTTAGTAATTCTTGTACATAGGAGGCAGTATTATAGTAGTTATATTCTTGTACATAGGAGGCAGTATTATAGTGGTTATATTCTTGTACATAGGAGCAGTATTATAAAAGTTATATTCTTGTACATAGGAGGCAGTATTATAGTAGTTATATTCTTGTACATAGGAGGCAGTATTATAGTAGTTATATTGTTGTACATAGGAGCAGTAGTATAGTAGTTATATTCTTGTACATAGGAGGCAGTATTATAATAGTTATATTTTTGTATATAGGAGCAGTATTATAGTAGTTATATTCTTGTACATAAGAGGCAGTATTATATTAGTTATATTCTTGTACATAGGAGCAGTATTATAGTAGTTATATTTTTGTATATAGGAGCAGTATTATAGTAGTTATATTCTTGTACATAGGTGGCAGTATTATAGTAGTTATATTCTTGTACATAGGATCAGTATTATAGTAGTCATATTTTTGTATATAGGAGCAGTATTATAGTAGTTATATTATTGTACATAAGAGGCAGTATTATATTAGTTATATTCTTGTACATAGGAACAGTATTATAGTAGTTATATTCTTGTACATAGGAGGCAGTATTATAGTAGTTATATTCTTGTACATAGGAGCAGTATTATAGTAGTTATATTCTTGTACATAGGAGGCAGTATTATAGTAGTTATATTTTTGTATATAGGAGCAGTATTATAGTAGTTATATTCTTGTACATAAGAGGCAGTATTATATTAGTTATATTCTTGTACATAGGAGCAGTATTATAGTAGTTATATACTTGTATATAGGAGCAGTATTATAGTAGTTATATTCTTGTACATAGGTGGCAGTATTATAGTAGCTATATTCTTGTACATAGGATCAGTATTATAGTAGTTATATTTTTGTATATAGGAGCAGTATTATAGTAGTTATATTCTTGTACATAAGAGGCAGTATTATATTAGTTATATTCTTGTACATAGGAGCAGTATTATAGTAGTTATATTCTTGTACATAGGAGGCAGTAATTATAGTAGTTTATATTTTTTGTATATAGGAGCAGTATTATAGTAGTTATATTCTTGTACATAAGAGGCAGTATTATATTAGTTATATTCTTGTACATAGGAGCAGTATTATAGTAGTTATATTCTTGTATATAGGAGCAGTATTATAGTAGTTATATTCTTGTACATAGGAGGCAGTATTATAGTAGTTATATTCTATGTATATTAGTTATATTTTTTAGGAAGTATTATAGTAGTTATATTTGTACATAGGAGTATTATAGTAGTTATATTCTGTACATAGGATATTATAGTAGTTATTTTTTATATAGGAGCAGTATTATAGTAGTTATATTCTTGTACATAAGGAGGCAGTAATTATATTAGTTATATTCTTGTACATAGGAGCAGTATATTATAGTAGTTTATATTCTTGTACATAGGAGCAGTATTATAGTAGTTATATCTTGTACATAGGAGCAGTATATATAGTAGTTTATATTCTTGTAACATAAGGAGCAGTATTATAGTAGTTATATTCTTGTACATAGGAGGCAGTATTATAGTAGTTATATTTTTGTACATAGGAGCAGTATTATAGTAGTTATATTCTTGTACATAGAGGCAGTATTATATTAGTTATATTCTTGTACATAGGAGCAGTATTATAGTAGTTTATATTCTTGTATATAGGAGCAGTATTTAGTAGTTATATTCTTGTACATAAGAGCAGTAATTATAGTAGTTATATTTCTTGTACATAGGAGCAGTATTATAGTAGTTATATTTTTGTATATAGGAGCAGTATTATAGTAGTTATATATTCTTGTACATAAGAGGCAGTATTATATTAGTTATATTCTTGTACATAGGAACAGTATTATAGTAGTTATATTCTTGTACATAGGAGCAGGTTATATAGTAGTTATATTCTTGTACATAGGAGAGTATTATAGTAGTTATATTCTTGTACATAGAGGCAGTATTATATAGCTTGTAGTTATATTCTTGTACATAAGTAGCAGTATTATAGTAGTTATATTCTTGTACATAGGATAGCAGTTATATTAAATAGTATAGTATATTATATAGTTATATATAGGAGCAGTATTATAGTAGTTATATTCTTGTACATAAGATTATAGTAGCAGTATTATATATTAGTTATATTCTTGTACATAAGGAGCAGTATTATAGTAGTTATATTTCTTGTTACATAGGGGCAGTATATAGTAGTTATATTCTTATATAGGAGCAGTATTATAGTAGGTTATATTCTTGTACAAGGGCAGTATTATAGTAGTTATATTCTTGTACATAGGAGGCAGTATTATAGTAGTTATATTTTTGTATATTAGGAGCAGTATTATAGTAGCTATATTCTTGTACATAGGAGGCAGTATTATAGTAGTTATATTCTTGTACATAGGAGCAGTATTATAGTAGTTATATTCTTGTACATAGGTGGCAGTATTATAGTAGTTATATTCTTGCACATAGGAGCAGTATTATAGTAGTTATATTCTTCTACATAAGAGCAGTATTATAGTAGTTATATTCTTGTATATAGGAGCATATTATAGTAGTTATATTCTTGTATATAGGAGCAGTATTATAGTAGTTATATTCTTGTACATAGGAGCAGTATTATAGTAGTTATATTCTTGTACATAGGAGCAGTATTATAGTAGTTATATTCTTGTACATAGGAGGCAGTATTATAGTTGTTATATTCTTGTACATAGGAGCAGTATTATAGTAGCTATATTTCTGTATATAGGAGCAGTATTATAGTAGTTATATTCTTGTACATAAGAGGCAGTATTATATTAGTTATATTCTTGTACATAGGAGCAGTATTATAGTAGTTATATTCTTGTACATAGGAGGCAGTATTAGAGTAGTTATATTCTTGTATATAGGAGGCAGTATTATAGTAGTTATATTCTTGTACATAAGAGGCAGTATTATAGTAGTTATATTCTTGTACATAGGAGCAGTATTATAGTAGTTATATTCTTGTACATAGGAGGCAGTATTATAGTAGTTATATTCTTCTATATAGAAGCAGTATTATAGTAGTTATAATCTTGAACATAGGAGCGGTATTATAGTAGTTATATAAGAAAAATACTCTGGAATTATAGGTCCTCTTTAATGGTAATTACCACACTGCCCAGCAGAGGTCACTGTATATTTATTTCTGTGTCATCATCATTCTACTCTAGTAGGAAGTAAAACTTCTGGCAAAACCACTGACCCCAGGTGACCTGAAAGTGTTCCTGTGCACTCCGCTGTGTAACAGGACCGGACACCCTGACGCTGAGAGCAGAGGAACATCACCACCTCATCTGTATGGCCATGAATGGATGTTATTGTGCTATATAACCAGATGTACATATATAATTATATACAGGAGATACCCAGGTTATACCAGCATGCTCCATATCACTATATACAAGAATATTTATAACTTATACCAGCTGTACATATATAATTATATACAGGAGATACCCAGGTTATACCAGCATGCTCCATATCACTATATACAAGAAGATGTATAACTTATACCAGCTGTACATATATAATTATATACAGGAGATACCCAGGTTATACCAGCATGCTCCATATCACTATATACAAGAAGATGTATAACTTATACCAGCTGTACATATATAATTATATACAGGAGATACCCAGGTTATACCAGCATGCTCCATATCACTATATACAAGAAGATGTATAACTTATACCAGCTGTACATATATAATTAATACAGGAATACCCAGGTATACCAGCATGCTCCATATCACTATATACAAGAGATGTATAACTTTACCAGCTGTACATATATAATTAATACAGAAGATACCCAGGTTATATCAGCATGCTCCATATCACTATATACAGAAGATGTATAACTTATACCAGCTGTACATATATAATTATATACAGGAGATACCCAGGTTATACCAGCATGTTCCATATGACTATATACAAGAAGATGTATAACTTATACCAGCTGTACATATATAATTATATACAGGAGATACCCAGGTTATACCAACATGTTCCATATCACTATATACAAGAAGATATATAACTTATACCAGCGGTACATATATAATTATATACAGGAGATACCCAGGTTATACTAGCATGGTCCATATCACTATATACAAGAAGATGTATAACTTATACCAGCTGTACATATATAATTATATACAGGAGATACCCAGGTTATACCAGCATGCTCCACATCACTATATACAAGAAGATGTATAACTTATACCAGCTGTACATCTATAATTATATACAGGAGATACCCAGGTTATACCAGCATGGTCCATATCACTATATACAAGAAGGTGTATAACTTATACCAGCTGTACATATATAATTATATACAGGAGATACCCAGGTTATACCAGCATGCTCCATATCACTACATTTTATACCAGACCACGTATCATGTACTATTGCTCTATGCATGTAGAAGAGCTTACACTCTAATGTTCCCCACACTATTAGAGTATGTTCACACTCAGCAGATTTGTTGCAGAAATTGTCTTATGTGTCTGCAGACATCTATGTTCTTCCTGTCAGGACAACCCCATTTAGATAAAGCTGGGGAAAAAGTATTTAGTCAGCCACCAATTGTGCAAGTTCTCCCACTTAAAAAGATGAGGTTGGCCAGTAATTGACATCATAGGTAGACCTCAACTATGAGAGACAAAATGAGAAAACAAATCCAGAAAATCACATTGTCTTATTTTTAAAGAATTTGCAAATTATGGTGGAAAATAAATATTTGGTCACCTACAAACAAGCAAGATTTCTGTCTCTCACAGACCTGTAACTTCTTCTTTAAGAGGCTCCTCTGTCCTCCACTCATTACCTGTAGTAATGGCACCTGTTTGTTATCAGTATAAAAGACACCTGTCCACAACCTCAAACAGTCACACTTCAAACTCCACTATGGTGAAGACCAAAGAGGACACCAGAAACAAAATTGTAAACCTGCACCAGACTGGGAAGACTGAATCTGCAATAGGCAAGCAGCTTGGTGTGAAGAAGTCAACTGTGGGAGCAATAATTAGAGAATGGAAGACATACAAGATCACTGATAATCTCCCTCCATCAGGGGCTCCACGCAAGATCTCACCCCGTGGGGTCAAAATGATCACAAGAACTGTGAGCAAAAATCCCAGAACCACATGGGGGGACCTAGTGAATGACCTGCAGAAAGCTGGGACCAAGGTAACAAAGGCTACCTTCAGTAACACACTACACCGCCAGGGACTCAGATCCTGCAGTGCCAGACGTGTCCCCCTTCTTAAGCCAGTACATATCCGGGCCCGTCTGAAGTTTGCTAGAGAGCATTTGGATGTTCCAGAAGAGTATTGGGAGAATGTCATATGGTCAGATGAAACCAAAGTAGAACTGTTTGGTAGAAACACAACTCGTCGTGTTTGGAGGACAGTGAATGCTGAGTTGCATCCAAAGAACACCATACCTACTGTGAAGCATGGGGGTGGCAACATCATGCTTTGAGGCTGTTTCTCTGCAAAGGGACCAGGACGACTGATTCATGTACATGAAAGAATGAATGGGGCCATGTATCGTGAGATTTTGAGTGCAAACCTCCTTCCATCAGCAAGGGCATTGAAGATGAAACGTGGCTGGGTCTTTCAGCATGACAATGATCTCAAGCACACCGCCAGGGCAACAAAGGAGTGGCTTCCGAAGAAGCATTTCAAGGTCCTGGAGTGGCCTAGCCAGTCTCTAGATCTCAACCCCATAAAAAACCTTTGGAGGGAGTTGAAAGTCCATGTTGCCCAGCGACAGCCCAAACATCACTGCTCTAGAGGAGATTTGCATGGAGGAATGGGCCAACATGCCAGCAATAGTGTGTGCCAACCTTGTGAAGACTTACAGAAAACGTGTGACCTGTCATTGCCAACAAAGGAGATATAACAAAGTATTGAGATGAACTTTTGTTATTGACCAAATACTTATTTTCCACCATAATTTGCAAATAAATTCTTTATAAATCAGTGTCCGACTTTGTCTCGAGGGGTGATCTATATATGTATTAAACTAGGTAGTAGTTAGAGTACTCCCCCCATACCCTTTCGCGCGTTCCAGGTACAAGCCTCTATATTTCATATCCCTCGTTCTATATATGAGGAGGTTGATGGTCAAGAGGTGCTCCTTCCCTTTGCGTTCACGAGATGTTCTTTTTCTTCATGTCTGCCATCTCTACTCTGGGAGACCTGGTGGTGATATCACTCCATCTGGTCTTTCCTTGTTTCTAATAGTAATATGGTTGTCTGCTATTTCCTGTAATCTGATGTTGAAAAAACGACAATAGGCTTTTGTTGACTGTATCGCTTCATTTAAAAAACCAATAAAAATATATTTGAAAAAAAAAAATTTAAAAAAATCAGACAATGTGATTTTCTAGATTTGTTTTCTCATTTTGTCTCTCATAGTTGAGGTCTACCTATTATATCAATTACAGGCCGACTTCATCTTTTTAAGTGGGAGAACTTGCACAATTGGTGGCTGACTAAATACCTTTTTCCCCCACTGTAAATGGAACTGATTTTCAGTCATCGAAATTTTTGCTTCCAATCTGCGGTGTGTGAACACGGCCCGGCGGTGACATTTCCCAGGCTCTTCCTGTGAGAAGTGATTGGCCATGAAGTTCTCGCACGTGTAAATAACTGTGATGAAGGTTCCCGGCAGCAGCTGGGGGATGTTTCCCTGTACAGACGGACTCCGTGACCCTGGACCGCGGCCCATGTCAGGATGTTTGTGTCTCCAAACCACAGTGTCCCAGGTGCTGCACAGATAGAGCCGCAGCCCCAAATCATCACAGGCGGCCATTGTGAGGAGACAAGGACACAGTCATAATCAGACTGGTACTGTATCATCATAGGATTAGATACACCAGCTCAGCAGACAGTATTACACATGACAGGATTAGATACAGCAGCACAGTAGACAGTATCACATGTTATAGGATTAGATACAGCAGCTCAACAGACAGTATCACACACAATAGGATTAGATACAGCAGCTCAGCAGACAGTATCACACATGTCAGGCTTAGAAACACCAGCTCGGGTGACAGTATCACACATGACAGGCTTAGATACACCAGCTCAGGTGACAGTATCTCACATGACAGGCTTTCATATACAGCTTAGGTGACTGTATCACACATGACAGGCTTAGATACAGCAGCTCAGCAGACAGTATCACACATGACAGGCTTAGATACAGCAACTCAGGTGACAGTATCATACATGACAGGCTTAGATACAGCAACTCAGGTGACAGTATCACACATGACAGGCTTAGATACAGCCACTCAGGTGACAGTATCACACATGACAGGCTTAAATACACAGCTCAATTGATGTGTGGCAGTGAATGGCGTGGATGATTCGCTGGTGCATTAGACGCCGCTGTTATGGTGATGGGTCCCAGTGCTGAGCATGTGGGGACTGTGGCCCCCGGGGGTCACTAATTTGTTGCCCCCCTCCCCTGGTGCCTGGCAGTAATTTGCAGTTGTTGTGTAGACAGAGGAACGTGTCAGTAAATTACCTTCACCTTCAAGTACAGACAGCCCCATCACCCTGAGCGCAGGAATGTCCCGCAGCCCCGGGCTGGAATTCAGTTTGGCTGAACATGAAGCACTTCAGTATCTCTCCATCTACAAGACAAACGTCTCCCCAACCACAGGCTCCTTAACCCCCTCGTATCCACAGCAGGTGCTGGAGCACCCACCAATCCTCCAGGAACTACAAGTCCCAGCAGAATGGGATCACGTACAGAAGGGGGTGAAAGACTCCTGACCTGACTCTTGTCATTTTAAGTATTGGAAATGTCTGGATTTAAAGGGACCTGCACACCCTCTCTGCAGAGGTGCACCACCAATGAGGCCAGGTGATCGCCTCGGGCAGCACCAGGTAGGGGCAAGGGGGATAGTGGAAGGGCCATGGGCAATGAGCGCTTTCATTGTGGCAAAGGGGTCTAGAGGGACAGTCCCGGATTTCAGGCCGGTCCTGGGAAACCTGCCTCATGTCCTTATTTCAATTGTATCTCCATCCTGAGGACTCAGGTACAGATGATCACAATGTTCAAGAGGAGCCATCAGCTCCCTCCTCCCCCTCTGCTGTCAGCAGTTTTGTGCAGGCAGTTCCCATGCAGTGACATCACCACACCTACTACTACGATCCGCAGGGGTTGTCCTACAAATAATATTCTACAGTTTTCAAACCAGTTCCTGGATCTGAATACTTTGGTAATTGCATGTAATTTTAAAATGTATTATGGCTACTGAGTTATACAATAAAATCTATCGGTATAGCGCCACCTGCTGTTTGCTCTTTTTTTAAATTTTTCTGCTCTGCTCACGAGATGGAAGCACATGCTCAGTTTCATCTTTCAACTGCCACTGGCTGCAGCAGAAAGGACACACCCCCTTAGACGGGACACACACACCCATGAGCTGTGATAGAGATACGGGCTCATGCACACAAATGTATTTTATTTCCGTGTCCGTTCCGTTTTTTGTTTTTTTTGCGGACCGTATGCAGAACCATTCATTTAAATGGGTCCACAAAAAAAACTGAAGGTATTCTGTGTGCATTCCCTTTCCGTATGTCCGTTCTGCAAAAAAATTGAACACGTCCTATTATTGTCCACTTTACGGACAAGGATAGGACTGTTCTATTAGGGGCCAGCTGTTCCGTTCTGCAAAATATGGCATGCACACATACGTCATCCGTATGATTTGCGGATCCGTTTTTTTTGCGCACTGTGTGCATGAGGCCTAAAGCTGCAGCAGCCGGGACATGCCCTCTGAGAAAGGACATACACCCTGAGAAGGGACACTCCCCCTGAGCTGTGATTAGGGATAAAGCTGCAGTAGCCAGGATATGCCTTCTGATAAAGGACACACCCCCTCAGAAGGGACACACCCCTGAGCTGTGATAGGGATAATCATATCATATACAACATGATGTCTGATTTCCAATTTTACAGTAATCATGGGATAACCCCTTTAAGGGGGTATCTTATTATGTGAGGGGCGACCAATGGTGTGATCCAGAAGGATGGTGTGTTACTCTGGTCACATCCAGAGCAGCATCATACTCTGCTCAGAGATCACAGTCCCGTTTTTCTGTCTGTGCGAATCACACCCAGCACAATACACACTGGTCTGCCGCATTGCCATGTAGCAGAGTACAGCTTATTAATCCGGCTGTTATGACCCCCGTGATAAGATGATTGGGGGTCTCTTACAGCTATGTACAGTGGTATTGAACATAGGCACGGAGGCTTTATGCCGTAGGGACGGACATGGTGCCATTGAGCACATATATTGTATATTGGTTCTTCTCCCCCCCGTTTCCCGCCTTTTTCTGGTTCTGTTTGCTTTTTTCTACAGGTTTTCTGTTCTGAGGTAAAGGGACAGCTGATTGGTCAGCGGTTGCCTACCTGTTACCGGGGCAGGTAATTCTGCCAGATGCTGATTGGTCCAGGGATGCCGGCGGCGGGAAAATGAAGCATAAATAGTCGGGTCCTGGGCACCTGGGCTCTGTCTGACGCCGTACCTGAAGAAAAGAAGACGTCGTCCCGCCCGCCCTCCCCTTTTCTTAATTATAAGAGGTTGTCGTGGTCTAGTATTAGAGGGGGGTAAATCTCCCAGCTTTGCTGGGGAGATAATGATTGATCTGTAAAGTTTGGTTATTAATTATTTATGGTATTTATTTATTTATATATTTATTGGCTAAGTTGTTATAAATTATAACCCTTAATAAAGGACCACGGCCATATTTCACCATATTATGAGTTATGTCGTTTTTATAATTTTAATATTTAAGAGTTGCTCATATGGCACCATGCTTGCTGTCAAGGCTAGGGTGAAAAGAGGGGACCTGGGGTTCAACCCTTTCAAAAATTCTCAGCAAAGCAAAATTGAGGGAGGGGCGCTGTTTCAGATTTCGCCTCAGGCAGCAGAAAGGCTAGGTGCACCCCTAGGTAGGACACAATATTATGAATATCACCCTATAGATAGGAGGCCCTTTTTCAGATTTTGCATTGGGGCCCGAGAGCTTCACGTTACGCTCCTGCCCATAGGCCTCCTCATGGGTTGCAGGGTTCTATGTTTGGCGCACTACCACGACATATGTAGTCGTATCCACTCGTACCTGCCCCATCCTATCCGGCGGCCTTGGTCTCCAGCCATATGGCTCGCTCCCCATTCCTGCACTCTGGTAGTTACGTCCCCCGACCGGTAAATTATTTGCACATGGAGCTGAGCCGCCAGTAATCCCGGAGAATGTCAACCATTCCCTGCGACGATGACTCCTGCTCGATGTCCTCACCCCTGGCCGAGAGTTTTCTCCACGCTGATGAGGTACAAGCGCGAAAACCTCGACGTCACCGTCCCACAGGCACCAATTACAGGACCCGAAATTCCAGCCCGTAACCCCAGATTTACAGACGAGTCTGAGGAATAGCAGCACTTTCCCATAGACGCTTATAGGAGATTTCTGCTCCCATTAACAGACCCTGGACCAGTGACAAAAATCCCAGTAAGTATAAAGCCTTGATTTCTCAGTGATATCTGATCCTGGGAAAGCTGGGTTGCTGCTATTGGGGACCTTACGGCAGGAGAAAGTTAAAGCTTCAGCTTCCTGTATCCTGTATATACCGCTGAGCACAGAGGACTGAGCGCTGTATATATCACTGGGAACATGGGACTGATTGCTGTATATACCGCTGAGAACATGGGACTGAGCGCTGTATATACCGCTGAGAACATGGGACTGAGCGCTGTATATATCACTGGGAACATGGGACTGATTGCTGTATATACCGCTGAGAACATGGGACTGAGCGCTGTATATATCACTGGGAACATGGGACTGAGCTCTGTATATACCACCGGAACATGGGATTGAGTGCTGTATATACCACCGGAACATGGGATTGAGTGCTGTATATACCACCTGGAACATGGAACTGAGCACTGTATATACCACTAGGAATATGGGACTGAGCGCTGTATATACCACAGGGAACATGGAACTGAGTGCTGTATATACCACTGGGAACAAGGGACTGAGTGCTGTATAAACCACTGGGAACATGGAACTGAGTACTGTATATACCACTGGGAACATGGGACTGAGCGCTGTATATACCACCGGGAACATGGGACTGAGTGCTGTATATACCACCGGGAACATGGGACTGAGCGCTGTATATACCACCGGGAACATGGGACTGAGCGCTGTATATACCACCGGGAACATGGGACTGAGCACTGTATATACCGCTGAGAACATGGGACTGAGCGCTGTATATACCACTGGGAACATGGGACTGAGCTCTGTATATACCACTGGGAACATGGGACTGAGCGCTGTATATACCACCAGGAACATGGGACTGAGCGCTGTATATACCATTGGGAACATGGGACTGAGCGCTGTATATACCACTGAGAACATGGGACTGAGCTCTGTATATACCACTGAAAACATGAGACTGAGCACTGTATATACCGCTGAGAACATGGGACTGAGCGCTGTATATACCACTGGGAACATGGGACTGAGCTCTGTATATACCACTGGGAACATGGGACTGAGTGCTGTATATACCACCAGGAACATGGGACTGAGCGCTGTATATACCACTGGGAACATGGGACTGAGCGCTGTATATACCACTGGAACATGGGACTGAGCTCTGTATATAACACTGGGAACATGGGACTGAGCACTGTATATACCACTGGGAACATGGGACTGAGCACTGTATATACCACTGGGAACATGGGACTGAGCGTTGTATATACCACTGGGAACATGGGACTGAGCGCTGTATATACCACTGAGAACATGGGACTGAGCTCTGTATATACCACTGAGAACATGGGACTGAGCACTGTATATACCACTAGGAACATGGGACTGAGCACTGTATATACCCACTGGGAACATGGGACTGAGTGTTGTATATACCACTGAAACATGGGACTGAGCGTTGCATATACCACTGGGAACATGCGACTGAGCGCTGTATATACCACTGGGAACATGGGACTGAGCGCTGTATATACTACTAAGAACATAGGACTGAGCATTGTATATACCCCCGGGAACATGGGACTGAGCATTGCATAAACCACTGGGAACATGGGACTGAGCGTTGTATATACCACCAGGAACATGGGACTGAGCGTTATATATACCACTAAGAACATGAGACTGAGCGCTGTATATACCCCCAGGAACATGGGACTGAGGGTTATATATAGCACTTAGAAGATGGGACTGAGCACTGTATATACCCCCGGGAACATGGGACTGAGCGTTGTATATACCACTAGGAACATGGGACTAAGCGCTGTATATACCACTGGGAACATGGGAATGAATACTGTATATACCACTGGGAACAAGGGACTGAGCTCTGTATATACCACTGGGAACATGGGACTGAGCACTGTATATACCACTGAGAGCATGGGACTGAATGCTGTATATACCACTGGGAACATGGGACTGAGCGCTGTATATACCACTGGGGAACATGGACTGAGCGCTATATATACCACTGGGAACATGGGACTGAGCGCTATATATACCACTGGGAACATGGCACTGAGCGTTGTATATACCACTTGGAACATGGGACTGAGTGCTGTATATACCACTGGGAACATGGGACTAAGTGCTGTATATACCACTAAGAACATGGGACTGAGCACTGTACATATCACCGGAAAAATGGGACTGAGCGCTGTATATACCACCGGAAACATGGGACTGAGCGCTGTATATACACTGAGTGCTGTATATACCACGGGAACATGGGACTGAGCACTGTATATACCACCGTGAATATGGGACTGAGCACTGTATATACCACCGTGAATATGGGACTGAGCGCTGTATATACCACCGGGAACATGGGACTGAGCGCTGTATATACCACTAGGAACATGGGACTGAGAGCTTTATATACAATCTAGAACATGGGACTGAGCGCTGTATATACCACTGGGAACATGGGACTGAGTGCTTTATATACCACTGGGAACATGGGACTGAGCATTGTATATACCACCAGGAACATGGGACTGAGCGCTGTATATACCACCAGGAATATGGGACTGGGCACTGTATATACCACTGGAAACATGGGACTGAGCGCTGTATATACCACCGGGAACATGGGACTGAGCGCTGTATATACCACGGGAACATGGAACTGAGTGCTGTATATACCACTGGGAATATGGGACTGAGCACTGTATATACCATCGGGAACATGGGACTGAGTGTTGTATATACCACTGGGAACATGGGACTAAGAGCTGCATATACCACTGGGAACATGGGACTGAGCGTTCTATATACCACTGGGAACACGGGACTGAGGGTTGTATATACCACTGTGAATAGGGGACTGAGCGTTGTATATACCACCGGGGAACATGGGACTGAGCGTTGTATATACCACCAGGAACATGAGACTGAACGTTGTATAACCAGTAAGAACTTGGGACTGAGCGTTGTATATACCACTGGGAACATGGGACTAAGCGTTGCATATACCACCGGAACATGGGACTGAGCGTTGTATATACCATCAGGTACATGGGACTGAGCGCTGTATATACCACCGGGAAAATGGGACTGAGTCTTGTATATACCATCAGGTACATGGGACTGAGTGTTGTATATACCACCGGGAATATGGGACTGAGCACTGTATATACCACTGGGAACATGCGGACTGAGCGTGTAATACCACCGGAAACATGGGACTGAGTGCTGTATATACCTCCAGGAACATGGGACTGAGTGCTGTATATACCCCAGGAACATGGGACTGAGCGCTGTATATACCCCGGGAACATGGGACTGAGCGCTGTATATACCCCGGGAACATGGGACTGAGCGCTGTATATACCACCGGGAACATGGGACTGAGCATTGTATATACCACCTAGAACATGGTACTAAGCACTGTATATACACACCGGGAACATGGGACTGAGCGCTGTATATACCACCGGGAACATGGGACTGAGCATTGTATATACCACCGGGAACATGGGACTGAGTGTTGTATATACCACTAAGAACATGGGACTGAGCGTTGTATATACTACCGGGAACATGGGACTGAGTTTTGTATATACCACTAAGAACATGGGACTGAGCGTTGTATATACTACCGGGAACATGGGACTGAGCATTGTATATACCATCAAGTACATGGGACTGAGCACTGTATATACCACCGGGAAAATGGGACTGAGCGCTGTATATACCACCGGAAACATGGGACTGAGTGTTGTATATACCACCAGAAACATGGGACTGAGCGTTGTATATACCACTAAGAACATGGGACTGAGCGTTGTATATACCACCAGGAACATGGGACTGAGCGCTGTATATACCACTAAGAACATGGGACTGAGCGTTGTATATACCCCTGGGAACATAGGACTGAGCGTTGTATATACCACCGGGAACATGGGACTGAGCGTTGTATATACCACTAAGAATATGGGACTAAGCGTTGCATATACCACCGGGAAACATGGGACTGAGCGTTGTATATACCACCAGGAAAATGGGACTGAGCGCTGTATATACCACCAGGAAAATGGGACTGAGCGCTGTATATACCACTGGGAACATGGGACTGAGCGCTGTATATACCACCGGGAACATGGGACTGAGCGCTGTATATACCACTGGGAACATGCGACTGAGCGCTGTATATATAATGAAGAACATGGGACTGAGCGCTGTATATACCACTAAGAACATGGGACTGAGCGCTGTATATACCACCGGGAACATGGGACTGAGAGCTGTATATACAACGAAGAACATAGGACTGAGCGCTGTATATACCACTGGGAACATGGGACTGAGCTCTGTATATACCACTGGGAACATGGGACTGAGCGTTGTTTATACCACTGGGAACATGGGACTGAGCGCTGTATATACCACCAGGAACATCGGGACCGAGCGCTGTATATACCACTGAGAACATGGGACTGAGCTTTGTATATACCACTGGGAACATGGGACTGAGCGCTGTATATACCACCAGGAACATGGGACTGAGCGTTGTATATACCACCAGGAACATGGGACCGCAGCGCTGTATATACCACTGAGAACATGGGACTGAGCACTGTATATACCACTGGGAACATGGGACTGAGCGTTGTATATACCACTGGGAACATGGGACTGATCGCTGTATATACCACTGGGAACATGAGACTGAGTACTGTATATACCACTGGGAACATGGGACTGAGCGCTGTTTATACCACTGGGAACATGGGACTGAGCGCTGTATATACCACCGGGAACATGGGACTGAGTGTTTGTACATACCACCGGGAACATAGGACTGAGCGTTGCATATACCACCCAGGAACATGGGACTGAAGCGCTGTATATACCACTAAGAACATGGGACTGAGTGTTGTACATACCACTGGGAACATGGGACTGAGCGTTGTATATACCATCAGGTACATGGGACTGAGCGCTATATATACCACCAGGAAAATGGGACTGAGCGCTGTATATGTCACTGAGAACATGGGACTGAGCGCTGTATATACCACCGGGAACATGGGACTGAGCATTGTATATACCACGGGGAATGTGGGACTGAGCACTGTATATACTACTGGGAACAAGGGACTGAGCGGTGTATATACCACTGGCTACATGGGACTGAGTGCTGTGTATACCACTGAGAACATGGGACTGAGCGCTATATATACCACCGGGAAAATGGGACTGAGCGCTGTATATACCATGGAGAACATGGGACTGAGCGCTGTATATACCACTAAGAACATGGGACTGAGCGTTGCATATACCACCGGGAACATGGGACTGAGCGTTGTATATACCACCAGGAAAATGGGACTGAGCGCTGTATATGTCACTGGGAACATGGGACTGAGTTCTGTATATACCACTGGGAACATGGGACTGAGCGCTGTATATACCTCTGGGAATATGGGACTGAGCGCTGTATATACCACTGGGAACATGCTACTGAGCGCTGTATATACAATGAAGAACATGGGCCTGAGCGATGTATATATCCCCGGGAACATGGGACTGAGCGTTGTATATATCACTGGGAACATGAGACTGAGCGCTGTATATACCACTGGGAACATGAGACTGAGCGCTGTATATACCACTAAGAACATGGGACTGAGTGCTGTATATACCACCGGGAACATGGGACTGAGCATTGTATATACCACGGGGAATATGGGACTGAGCACTGTATATACTACTGGGAACAAGGGACTGAGCGGTGTATATACCACTGGCTACATGGGACTGAGCGCTGTGTATACCACTGAGAACATGGGACTGAGCGCTATATATACCACCGGGAAAATGGGACTAAGCGCTGTATATACCATGGAGAACAGGGAAATGAGCGCTGTATATACCACTGGGCACGTGGGACTGAGCTCTGTATATACTACCGGGAACATGGGACTAAACCTTGTATATACCACTGAGAACATGGGACTTAGAGCTGTATATACCACTGGGAATATGGGACTGAGCTCTGTATATACCACTGGGAACATGGGAATGAATGCTGTACAGTATATACCAATGGGAACAAGGGACTGAGTACTGTATATACCACTGGCTACATGGGACTGAGTGTTGTGTATACGACTGACAACATGGGACTGAGCGCTGTATATACCACTGGGAACATGTGACTGAGTACTGTATATACCACGGAGAACAGGGAAATGAGCGCTGTATATACTACCGGGAACATGGGACTGAGTGCTGTATATACCACGGAGAACAGGGCAATGACCGCTGTATATACCACTGAGAACATGGGACTTACCGCTGTGCGCTGCTCTGATGGTCTTCTCACATAGGTGTTTTTTTTGCTAATGGGTACTAGTTGCTATATAATACTGGGAAGTGACCGCCATGTATATGGCACTGGGAGAAGTGAAATTCACCTACATGAAATTTTTGTTTCCTGTAGTCCGCAGGCAGCACAAGTACATATGGAAGCTGTGCTCCTGCAGGACATCCAGGAAAAGGAACTTTATAGTATGTAGTATATATCACTGCACAGTTCCTATAAGAACCATATAATAACCAATTACAGCTGCTGAATTCACTGACCATTATAAATAACGGATGAGGAGGCTGCAGAGCTCAAACCAGAGATGTATCCAAGATGTCCGCCGCGGCCTGCTTCATTCCTTCCCATCTATTAGCTGCATTAATCCCGTCTGCTGTGCTGGGATCTGACAGGATGTCCCCCATTACACTCCACGCTCCCAGAAGGCACCGGAACCGCCGCGCTCCGCACAGATGTGCAGCACAACTCTGAGCTTACATCCCCTGGCCGGCTGCTTCCCATCCCATACTCCAGCCTCAACCTGTTTCCCATGACCGAAATTCCCTGCAGTCACTTCCTCAATAATAAAATATGGAAATTATGAGCTTTTTGTTTTTGAGACTTTTTGGTCTAAAGTCAAAGGTCAGAATTATACTGAAAGCAAAACATAAACTGCACATTAACTGCAGGTATATGGTATAACGAGCCTGCAGCCACCAAAATCCCCATTAGGGGACAGTATCGTAGTAGTTGTATTCTTATACATAGGAGCAGAGCAGTATTATAGCAGTTATATTCTTGTACATAGGAGCAGTATTATAGTAGTTATATTCTTGTACATAGGAGCAGTATTATAGCAGTTATATTCTTGTACATAGGAGCAGTATTATAGCAGTTATATTCTTGTACATAGGAGCAGTATTATAGTAGTTATATTCTTGTACATAGGAGGCAGTATTATAGCAGTTATATTCTTGTACATAGGAGCAGTATTATAGTAGTTATATTCTTGTACATAGAAGAATATAACATAGAAGAGTGTTATACATAGAAGAGTATTATAGTAGTTATATTCTTGTACATAGGAGAAGTATTATAGTAGTTATATTCTTGTACATAGGAGACAGTATTATAATAGTTATATTCTTGTACATAAGAGCAGTGTTATAGTAGTTATATTCTTGTACATAAGAGCAGTATTATAGTAGTTATATTCTTGTACATTATAGTAGTTATATTCTTGAGCATAGGAGGCAGTGTTATAGTAGTTATATTCTTGTACATAGGAGGCAGTATTATAGTAGTTATATTCTTGTACATAGGAGGCAGTATTATAGTAGTTATATTCTTGTACATAGGAGCAGTATTATAGTAGTTATATTCTTGTACATAGGGGCAGTATTATAGTAGTTATATTCTTGTACATAGGAGGCAGTATTATAGTAGTTATATTCTTTGACAATTTTCTTTTTATTAAGAGGAAAAATATAACAACAGCGTCACAAGTCAGCTTACAACATGCATAAAAGATTGTATACACAATAGCGCCATTTACCAACAGTCCAAGAAGCATGAAGATCAGAATGCATCAAATTAACATGCATGACTGCTACAATTCAATTAAAGACATAGCAAGTGCACAGCCATTTTGCCGTTGTGTTGCAGTAATATTCAATAAACATAGAACAGTTATGGGTACTGGGGTGGTATAGAGGGAGGAAGGGGGGGTGGGGAGGGGAGGAGTTGGGGGGATAGGAACTCTCTCAGGTGGCACCTCTAGCTAAATATAGTTGTTATATTCTTGTACATAGGAGGCAGTATTATAGTAGTTATATTCTTGTACATAGGAGCAGTATTATAGTAGTTATATTCTTGTACATAGGAGCAGTATTATGGTAGTTATATTCTTGTACATAGGAGCAGTATTATAGTAGTTATATTCTTGTACGGAGGAGCAGTATTATAGTAGGCATATTCTTGTACATAGGAGGCAGTATTATAGTAGGTATATTCTTGTACATAGGAGGCAGTATTATAGCAGTTATATTCTTGTACATAGGAGCAGTATTATAGCAGTTATATTCTTGCACATAGGAGCAGTATTATATTAGTTATATTCTTGTACATAGGAGCAGTATTATGGTAGTTATATTCTTGTACATAGGAGCAGTATTATAGTAGTTATATTCTTGTACATAGGAGCAGTATTATGGTAGTTATATTCTTGTACATAGGAGCATTATTATAGTAGTTATATTCTTGTACATAGGAGCAGTATTATAGTAGTTATATTCTTGTACGGAGGAGCAGTATTATAGTAGTTATATTCTTGTACATAGGAGCAGTATTATAGTAGTTATATTCTTGTACATATGAGCAGTATTATAGTAGTTATATTCTTGTACATAGGAGCAGTATTATAGTAGTTATATTCTTGTACATAGGAGGCAGTATTATAGTAGTGATATTCTCATATGTAGGGAAGTGTCACAGTGTTTAGTTTATCCTCTGGTTAGGCTGATATTTGGGGTGATATACAGGTTTTCCGTCAGTGTAAAACGTCCAAATGTTTCTGTAAATTTACAATTTGCATAGGACGGAGTCAAATATTTCCATGCCCTCGTGATACAATATTAAATCATGGGGAGACTTTGTTGTAGCTACAATACATTGTTATAACTACGTGACGTATGATGGAGTTGTTATACTGATACATCTGTGATCGGCGGAAGGCAGTAAAGACTGCACAATGTGAGGTTTTAGAAGTCATTAATATTCCTCTAAACATGTAAATATTCTAAAATAAGTAAAAAGACTAGCACAGGATGTTAGGAAATGCTGAGAGTAGTAGTTTCACAATAGCTTGAGAACTGCAGGTGACACTGAGCAAGTCAATGGAGTTCATACCAAGAAAAGTAATTGTGTGCAATCACTAAAATACATTCTAATGTATGACCTGGGCCTTTACCAGTGCTATATGCAAATGACTGTCCTCATTCATACCAGGCTACAATTATTCCAGATGCCTATATGGTGCAGATATGATGAAAAAAATAAAATCACAAGTGGTTCATTGTCTTTAACACAACTTTGGAAAACCAATAAAAACATAGGAGATTAGCTGGGGGGTTGGCCTGGCAAAGCACATACTGCGGTTGCTGGGTGCCAGGGCGCCAACGAGCTGTTCTGTCTTTGCCAGTGTATAAAGATACAGGGCTAAGATACCAACTGAGTCATTGCCCCAAGTGAAGCAACATCTAACTACGGCAGCAGTGCCTAACAAACTCAGCTCTGCTACATCTGTCTCATTCGATATTGCAAGGAGACCACGTCTGCAGGGAGATTATCACATTGCTGTATATGATTGGTCTTATACGTGCAACATTTATAGGTTACATCTGTTTTCGCTGCAATGCCACCAATTTTGCGAGCCCATAACACAGGTCTAGACTGAGGTCCGTAGGCACATTTATTCTTTGGGCTCAAATAAATAACCCAATACATCACTATGACCTAAAAAAATGGCACATTTTACAAACGTGGTGAGAAAATTGGAACAAAAAGTTTATATTAAAGCGTATGTTTTATGAGTATAATTTTTTGAAGGGCCAGACACAAACATTGACCCCGAATAAAATGATAACGTTATGAAAAGATACAAATTTTATCAATATTTTAACAAATAAAATAATTCAGAGCGTTGAAAAAATTGGAACCTCTGGACACAGACTGCAAAATGAGAAGTTCTGCAGCAGCCAAGAGAAAATGGCAATGACTGAGAAAGCGTAATGTGCGAAACGCGTATGCTGTTACTGGAACCATGTCCATCTGCATTGCCAATAAAGAATACTCTTAGGGTGCTGCCACACCTTCGGGTTTTTGGATTCAGTTTTTTGAAGATCAGGAGTGGAATGCAAAAGGTGAGAAAATATTACGGACAGATGCGACTTTTCTTCCATTTTTGTTTAATCTACTCCTGTTTTTGGCTTCAAAAACTGCATCAGAAAACCTGAATGTGTGTCCGTACCCTTAAGGAATTTCTGTGATGTGGTGGATCTTCTCCGATTTGAAATTTGAACAAATCGGATAAATGGATCGAGTGATGGATCCTGTCAATGTGAGCGTCGGGTTGGCTGTATTTCAAATTGAGGATTTTAGGAGGTGGGGAGTATAATAATTGTCAGTTCCTCTGGAGATCACAGGATGTCCTTGCTTAGTTCACAAATAAGGTGGTGAATGGACTGGAGATGGGGTTATATTTCGAAATTTAAGGGTTCATATAATGTTTTGGGGAGCTGGCAGAGGGCTGCATACCGGGGCAGGAATGGCTATTTAAAGTGGACTGCGCTTTTTATGTTTTTAAGGGAAGGTGCTTTATATATATATATATATATATATATATATATATTGGGGGGCTAACCGTTGCACTCAATAGCTTGGGGAGGAATTGTTTCAATATTTTAAGGGGGACCCAGCGGCATTTAATTGTTTTTGGGGGCGGGTAATAAAATATAGTATTACTGGGGAGCAGCCATAGTGGTTACGGATTATTCTGGGGCAGGTAACCATGTTACGCCTCACTGATGATTGAGTTTGAGGGGTTATCAGTTTGGGGGAGAAGACACATGGACAAATTGTAATACTAAATGATAGAAATTTAGGGTTATAAGGGGCGAAAGGCAAAGGAAGGACACCAGCAGTGAATGTGGATTATTATTACATATTACGGCTCAGTTAGCGCCATGTGACCTTTTCTCTAAGGCGCTCGCTCGGACACTATAGCGAAGCATCTGGGCGCTTTTTGGGAACACTTTGTTCTAGTTTGACCCCCATGAATAACAGTTATTGTAAATTCTTTATACTTTGTTATGAACGCACAGAAAACCGTGCTACAACGTAACAAAGGATCCTCTTAAAGGAACAGACTATATTTACATGGACGCTATTATTATATGTTTGAAGATCTGCCCTAAATCTTACTTTGGAAGGGGGATCTCAAGGATCTCATCACCAGTCATCCTGGGGTTTACATTTAGACAAGTGCAACAGTCGAAGCATGGAAGGATCTCAGACTCATCTGCTTATGGAGGAACAATAGCTGTTTGCCCCAAGAGCTTCCCATCTAAAAGACCTTCTGCGTGAAGCCTCCCGCTCCATAGCCTATAGACGACCCCTTTAACCTTGTGCTGCTCCTTCTACACAGAACAATCTATATCCTAAGGAGGAGGAAAGTGCACTTACCAGAAGGAGAGTCAGGGGGAATTCCATACAGTGTTCCCTAAGGCTTGCAATCCATCCAGGGTTCTTGTACCAGGCTGCAAAACTAGGACCCCAGTAAGAAAGACAGAGAGAATGAGCAGGGAAGGAGAGAGCTGTCTCCTCTGCAGAACCCAAGTCAGCTCTGAACCCGCCTCTCCTAATAGGGAAAAGACATCCAAAATCCTCCTCTGCCCACTCCTGGAGGAGAAGGGGGGACAGGCAGCTGTGAGCACAGTCCTTGGGACCAACATCAAGAGCTCAGTCCCAGCATCTCTCAGCCCTGGGACTGCAGGGTGCAGGTACTGGCTGACACTAGAGGGGAGGGAGCACAGGGGTGGGTGGGGTGGCATCTGCTTGTGGTCTCTTGTCTCTAGGAATTTCATCATCACTTCAGCTAAAAACTCAAACTAATAACTGAGGAATTCCTGGCTGGACACTTTGGCTCCAAGAGCTTCGCCCTTCCCCTATATGGGGGGCTATAGGCAGTGGTGTGGCCAGTATGGGGGTGAAGGGCAGTCACAGGACTTAAAAGGGATTCGGTTTTACTACTTCTGAAAAGTTCTAAAATGACAAGGCTGGATTTCATTTTCAAGTTCTCTGCTTACTGTCAGTGAATGGGAACATTCTTGTTTATATCCAGGAGACAGGGGCTGACTGGGAACTTAAAGTTGCCCTGGAAAAATACTAAAAGTGGCCTCGTTTTGTAGTTGGGTCCAAATTGATGGAAGGCAGGGCCAGCAATACCATACTGTGTCACATTATATCACCCCAACAGAGCCAAATACCACAGTCCATCACAAAATACTGCCAGCAGCACAAAATACATCCCTAAAAACTTCCACTGGCCAGCACTGAGGAGGACCCAGAAGGCCCCTTGGGCATTGACCCACCAGGAAATTTCCCTGTAAGGTCTATGGCCGATCCGCCCGTGTCCAGGAGCTAAAAACTTGTCTGAAAGGTCTAACACAGCTGTGTTTGTTACACTGTATCACCTCGGACACGGCACAATACAATGTATCAGGTGAGCCAACTTTTACATGTTTGTGATTGTTAATTTGTTACAATGTATCAGATCAGGTAAACCCTATATGGATTCAATTGTAGCAAATTCTAAACTGTGAGATGTATTAGGGTTGCACCGGTTATCATGCGTTTCAAGAGAGAGTTACAGTCACTGACAGCAAGCAAGTGGTGAGGCTTTCAAATTAAAAGGGGTTTTCCAGGCTCCTGACACTGATGATGTATGGTCAGGATAGGTCAATAATATCCAGTGGGTGATGATCCCACAGCAATTAGCTGTTACCTTCAGCGCTATCAGGGGCAGATTGGGAATCCAAAGTGAAAAAAATACCTAAAAGTGGCCTCATGTCAGAGGAGAGTCTAAATTGACAGGAGGCGGCCTCTGAGAGCTAGCATTTTGAGGGTAGGTTCACACAGGTTTTTGGAGGAGTATTTGAGGCACATTTTCAAGCCAAAGCTAGAAGTGGATTCAACAGGAAGAAGTATAAGTGGTCTGCAAACTGTGGATCCGTAAAATACGGATACCGGCTGCATGTGTCCTGCACGTTTCTTGGTCCCTATAATAGAAATGGCCATTGTTTTTCGCAAAATGGGCGAGAATAGGTCGTGCTCTATAATTTGCGGAATGGCCGCCCGGATCCAGAAAGCACACGGATGACACCCATGTGCGGTCCACATTGTTTTGCAGCCCTATAGTGCTTTCTTTTTTATTTCCAATTCCTTTTAAATTCACTTCTGGCTTTGGCTGAAAAAGTAATGCAATGATGATTTGGGCGCATCTATTGTTATAACTTTGCATTGTACATTTTCTCTATTATTCCTACTAGAATTACAACTGGGTGTTACTATCACTCTCTTGAAATGGAAGTGCTGTTACACAGTCTAGCATGGATTGGATAGGATCTGACTGTGCAGAGACATCCCACAACACCCAGATGTCGATATATTTATGCATTTCCATGATGAATAACAGAGGAATGGAAGAAAAAGCTTCTCTACAATTATTTAGGAATGACATATCAGGAGAGCAGACAGGTCTCCTTTAATGAAGCGTCACCAAATGCATGTGTCAAAACCACTATAGTTCGGCAGGGTGTGTTGTCAACATTGGCTATGATTACCATCAAAAGTTCTCGTGATTTCTGGATTCAGTCCTCACGCCTCTGAATAGTTTCTGACCATATACGAGTTAAAACGTCAGAGATGGAGCCAACAAATGTGTTATTGATGGCAGAAAATCTTGACTGCTTGGCTGTTGTAGAACTACATGTCTCAGCTTGCACCACTTACCTCTCATATAGTCCAGAGAGAGGAAATCACAGGTTATTAGACCATGTGGTTGTCATCCCTCACCAATAGATGGCGCCAGCACACGTATTCACTTGCAGCCATTGCTCCCAATAGGATACTATTGCCGGTTATGGGTTAGAAGGGAATGTGCGGTCCTTCCGGGGACTATTTTTATTATTATTGTAATTAATAGACTCTTCATAAAAAGTCCATTGTATACGACTTTAGTTACAGAAGCTGCACAATTGTGTCATGTGACTTGCTGCACTTTTAGTTGCACCGTTTTTCACAGGAAGTAGAGAGGACAGAGCAATGTTCTGCAGATCTGGAAATAGATCAGAGGTGTAATAATCTGCAGAATATATCACTATGTATCTGTCAGGAGGTAAAGGGGACAGAGCAATGTTCTGCAGATCTGTAAATAGATCAGAGGTGTAATAATCTGCAGAATATATCACTATGTATCTGTCAGGAGGTAAAGGGGACAGAGCAATGTTCTGCAGATCTGTAAATAGATCAGAGGTGTAATAATTTGCAGGGTATATCACTATGTATCTGTCAGGAGGTAGAGAGGACAGAGCAATGTTCTGCAGATCTCTAGAGAGGTCAGTGGTGTAATAATCTGCAGGATATATCACTATGTATCTGTCAGGAGGTAGAGAGGACAGAGCAATGTCCTGCAGATCTCTAGAGAGGTCAGCGGTGTAATAATCTGCAGGATATATCACTATGTATCTGTCAGGAGGTAGAGAGGACAGAGCAATGTTCTGCAGATCTCTAGAGAGGTCAGTGATGTAATAATCTGCAGAATATATCACTATGTATCTGTCAGGGGATAGAGAGGACAGAGCAATGTTCTGCAGATCTCGAGAGAGGTCAGGGGTGTAATAATCTGCAGAATATATCACTATGTATCTGTCAGGAGGTAAAGGGGACAGAGCAATGTTCTGCAGATCTGTAAATAGATCAGAGGTGTAATAATCTGCAGAATATATCACTATGTATCTGTCAGGAGGTAAAGGGGACAGAGCAATGTTCTGCAGATCTGTAAATAGATCAGAGGTGTAATAATCTGCAGAATATATCACTATGTATCTGTCAGGAGGTAAAGGGGACAGAGCAATGTTCTGCAGATCTGTAAATAGATCAGAGGTGTAATAATTTGCAGGGTATATCACTATGTATCTGTCAGGAGGTAGAGAGGACAGAGCAATGTTCTGCAGATCTCTAGAGAGGTCAGTGGTGTAATAATCTGCAGGATATATCACTATGTATCTGTCAGGAGGTAGAGAGGACAGAGCAATGTCCTGCAGATCTCTAGAGAGGTCAGCGGTGTAATAATCTGCAGGATATATCACTATGTATCTGTCAGGAGGTAGAGAAGACAGAGCAATGTTCTGCAGATCTCTAGAGAGGTCAGTGATGTAATAATCTGCAGAATATATCACTATGTATCTGTCAGGGGATAGAGAGGACAGAGCAATGTTCTGCAGATCTCGAGAGAGGTCAGGGGTGTAATAATCTGCAGAATATATCACTATGTATCTGTCAGGAGGTAAAGGGGACAGAGCAATGTTCTGCAGATCTGTAAATAGATCAGAGGTGTAATAATCTGCAGAATATATCACTATGTATCTGTCAGGAGGTAAAGGGGACAGAGCAATGTTCTGCAGATCTGTAAATAGATCAGAGGTGTAATAATCTGCAGAATATATCACTATGTATCTGTCAGGAGGTAAAGGGGACAGAGCAATGTTCTGCAGATCTGTAAATAGATCAGAGGTGTAATAATCTGCAGGGTATATCACTATGTATCTGTCAGGAGGTAGAGAGGACAGAGCAATGTTCTGCAGATCTCTAGAGAGGTCAGTGGTGTAATAATCTGCAGGATATATCACTATGTATCTGTCAGGGGGTAAAGGGGACAGAGCAATGTTCTGCAGATCTCTAGAGAGGTCAGTGGTGTAATAATCTGCAGAATATATCACTATGTATCTGTCAGGAGGTAGAGAGGACAGAGCAATGTCCTGCAGATCTCTAGAGAGGTCAGTGGTGTAATAATCTGCAGGATATATCACTATGTATCTGTCAGGAGGTAGAGAGGACAGAGCAATGTTCTGCAGATCTCGAGAGAGGTCAGGGGTGTAATAATCTGCAGAATATATCACTATGTATCTGTCAGGAGGTAAAGGGGACAGAGCAATGTTCTGCAGATCTGTAAATAGATCAGAGGTGTAATAATCTGCAGAATATATCACTATGTATCTGTCAGGAGGTAAAGGGGACAGAGCAATGTTCTGCAGATCTGTAAATAGATCAGAGGTGTAATAATCTGCAGGGTATATCACTATGTATCTGTCAGGAGGTATTGAGCACAGAGCAATGTTCTGCAGATCTCTAGAGAGGTCAGTGGTGTAATAATCTGCAGACTATCACAGAGAGTGGTGTCAGTGGTGTAATGATAGCTGCATGTGGAAACATTTGAGGGGCGGTTTAGTAATTTCACATTTAGAGGCACTTCCCATAAGGCCGTCCTCCTTGAGTCACGAAACCTGCATCAGACGAGGTGCAGGAGGAGAAATCTGGTTTCAGGGAAAGAATGCTGAATCTAGAAGCCACAGGACGACCATCTGCACCTCACTAAACACCCAAAAGTAATGGTGGAGGCAGGTAGAAAGTCACATCTACCTCTTATAATGGGATGATTTCCCCCGGGGGGGGGCAGCTGGGGTACAAATGTCTTCCTTATCAGACGAGTGCACTGATGAAGGGCAAGTAACAAAGCGGGAGGTGCCAACACAGCATTGAAGGCGTGGGAAAATAGGGGTCATGGAGGAAAAAGCCATGAGTTGCAACACTGTAATATCTACTCTTCAAACCGCCATATAAAGTACTCCTGCCTATGCACACACATGCATGCTCAACACGGCTGGGCGTGCATGTGTTCTCAATGGGGACAAAGTTGCTGACAGACATTTTTGATGTTGAAATACAAAAGAATCAGACATGCTCAAATCCAACATCTGCGCTGCGTCCAGGGGCGGTTTTTTTTTGGGGGGGTGAGAGCCACGAGGACCTCAAACACATGAAGAGGCTTATGGTCCAGGGTTTTTCTGGGTGTCGAATATACGGAACCTTTCCTCAGGGGAGATCACCGATATCAGATGGGTGGGCATCCAACACCTGGCACTCCCTGCTGATCAGCTGTTTGAAGGGGCCGAGTCACCGGTGATCGCTGTGGCCTCCTCAAAGGGGTTGTCTCATCATAGACAATGGGGACATATCGCTAGGATATGCCCCTATTGTCTGCAGGGACCTGCACCTATATCGAGAACTGGGCCCTGAAAGGTTGTGGTTGGAGGACTCCGGTCTGGACACCACCAAGCCGGCTCCCCATAGAAGTGAATGGGAGAGTACTGCACGCCCCCCACCCCCCATTCATTTCTATGGAGCTGACGGAAATAGCCGAGTCTGCGATCTGATATTTTGGCCAGCCCCGTAGAAAATGAATGGAGTATGGCTGTGCATGCGCATTGCGCCCTCCAACACTTTCTGGGCTCTGTTCTGGATATAGGTGTGGACCCGCACCTATAAGACAATGGGGGCATACACTAGCGATATGCCCCCATTACCCATCATGAGACAACCCCTTTAAGGCATACCAAGCACGCCGTCCATTGTATAGTGGCTGTGCTTGGTATTGCAGGCAAGGCTCCTTCACTTGAATGGACCTGAACTGCTCATATGTCATGTGACCAATGAATATGACATCACTGGCCTAGGAAGAGGCCGCAGCGCTCACTGAAGCACCACAGCCTCTTCAAACTGAAGGTATTGATGACTTATGTAGAGTCCCGGAAAACTCCATCAATCTAATGTGAAGTGTGGGTCGACGCATGTACAGAACGCACCAAGCACATACAGAGACTATGGGACGAGTTCACTTTTGCTCCCAGTATTAATAAAGCAGACGATACACAGAGACAGACGCATGGTCACTATAGATTTTCACTTTATTTCCCCCAACTGTAGTGACAGAAAATATAAAACAAATGAAATCTGCGAGCTCAAGATAAACCGGGAGAAAGGCTCGGCCGGAGGCTGTTGTGCATCCTGCAGGGATCCAGATGTCCAGCTGCTCCCGGAGAGGAATGACCGCGCAAGCTCACTGATCCTGCAACGAGACCACATGTGATTTAAAGGGGTCTGCACGGACAAACACAGCAAGCTAAAATAAAGGAGAGCGTCTAACAAGCTCTGCGACGTGCCAGCGATCAGACTGCTCTTAGAAAATATTGGCAATTGCTTAATGAACAATTCGATAAAGTAAAAAATAAATATGTATATAAATAATAATAAAAAATAAAATCATTATATATACAGTACAGACCAAAAGTTTGGACACACCTTGGGGACACTTTCAAAGTTTTCCCAATTTTTCAGACTGACTGACCTTCATTTCTTAAAGTAATGCTGGCCACTCGTTTTTCTTTACTTCGCTGCTTTTTTTCTTGCCATAATACAAATTCTAACAGTCTATTCAGTAGGACTATCAGCTGTGTATCCACCTGACTTCTGCCCAACACAACTCATGGTCCCAACCCCATTTATAAGGCAAGAAATCCCACTTATTAAACCTGACAGGGTACACCTGTGAAGTGAAAACCATTTCAGGTGACTACCTCTTGAAGCTCATCAAGAGAATGCCAAGAGTGTGCAAAGCAGTAATCAAAGCAAAAGGTGGCTACTTTGAAGAACCTAGAATATAAGACATATTTTCAGTTGTTTCACACTTTTTTGTTAAGTATATAATTCCACATGTGTTAATTCATAGTTTTGATGCCTTCAGTGTGAATCTACAATGAAAATACAGAAAACTCTTTGAATGAGAAGGGGTGTCCAAACTTTTGGTCTGTACTGTGTGTATATATATATATATATATATATATATATATATATATATATATATATAAAATTTTGTCCACCGGAAACAATCCTGCTATTCTATGGGTCTTATCGTAGCTAGAGAGAGCCCCTTTAAGAAGCCGGGCGGAATCGGGTCCAGCAGCTTCCCAGGCTATGAATAACTACTCCAATCGCTCTCTAATAGTTTCCACACGGTTCCCCAGCAGCTATTAAATAATTAGGCAGTTAGCAGTCCTTGCGCCATTAACCACCACAACACATTTGGAGGTAATTAGGGACTTAACTGTTCCGGGACCCTGCACATTCTGATGTAGGTCCTGATTTGTGAAGTTCCAAAATTCTCCAAAAATGTAATAAAGTAAAAATTGCCTCCTCCTTGAAGTCGGGGTGGTTACTCTTTAAAGGGGAGTCAAGTCCAGCCATTATACAGACTTGTAGTTCAGACTCACAAGTCATGGGGTGCGTCACGACCATGCCGCATAAACAGCATTGAAATACTATAACTATACGTTAAGGGGCTGTTCACACAGCGCTTCTTTTCCTGTGGGATTTTGGTGCAGACAGCCGTGCCGAAATCCTGCTGGCGGCCGCATCCTTTCTGTCTCCCATTCATTTCAATGGAAGGCAGCGCTGAAGATTGCAGAGCGGCGGTTTAAAGCTGCGGCCTTAAGCCGCCACTCCGTGATCCTCAGCTCCGCGGTCCATTGAAATGAATGGGAGACAGAAACCAGCAAGAAAACCACGCAGTCGCTGGTGAAATTTCAGCACGGGTGTCAGTGCCAAAATTCCAAGGAAGAAGCGATGACGAGTGAACAACCCCTGAGGGCTCATAGATGCGCACACATTTGGGGTGGCATTTTTTTGCCTCCAAAGTAAATCCGACAAGGTTTTCAGTCATGTCACCTACGTTTTTATGTGTGAAATGTATTTTATTCTCCTACAGAAGAGGAAAATGTCTGAGCAAAAACACAACATGCTGCACTGCGCCACTACATAAAAAAACAACCCCAGAGATTTTCAGCAAACATCTGGACCTGTCAAAAAAAAAACACCCAAATCATAATAAAATAAATAAAAAAATAAAAAACTGTGCCAAAAACATCAAAAGTTGGTAAAAACCAGGGCTTTGGCTACAGCTCTGAATCGAAAACTCTGACTCCTCCATAAATGGCCAATAATTTAGTGATTAATTTCTCACCATCATGTAAGTAATCAGCCGACTTAGATACAACTTAAACCATATTTATTGGAATTCAATGTCTCAAATTCCTGACATTTTCTAGATTCCTGTAAGTAAATATGTAATGCACTGTGCACTTAGTATCTGGGGAACACGGTTCTACACGTAATAATTGTAAGACATTGATGAATTTATTCTCAGAAGACGTTAGAAAAGCTCCGTATGTCTGTCCTGGAAATAAAAGAAACATGTAATAAGAGCAGCTTTTCTGTGCTTGCCTTAAAGGGTTTGTCTAGGAATAAATAACTTTTCACAGGAGCCAGAAGCCTGCCTTCATTAGGCAAAGATCCATACTTTCCTGCTATCCACAGCTTCGGTCTTGCGCACTAGCTCCCATGTGTCCACCTTCCGCCCCTGCGCACTGGCTCCCGTGTGTCCGTCTTCCGCCCCTGCGCACTGGCTCCCATGTGTCCGTCTCCCGCCCCTGCGCACTGGCTCCCGTGTGTCCGTCTTCCGCCCCTGCGCACTGGCTCCCATGTGTCCGTCTCCCGCCCCTGCGCACTGGCTCCCGGTGTCCGTCTCCCGCCCCTGCACACTGGCTCCCGGTGTCCATCTCCCGCCCCTGCACACTGGCTCCCGGTGTCCATCTCCCGCCCCTGCACCACTGGCTCCCGGTGTCCATCTCCCGCCCCTGCACACTGGCTCCCGATGTCGTTCCGCCTGCACACTGCTCCCGGTCCGTCTCCGCCCTGCACACTGGCTCCCGGTGTCCATCTCCCGCCCCTGCACACTGGCTCCCGGTGTCCATCTCCCGCCCCTGCACACTGGCTCCCGGTGTCCATCTCCCGCCCCTGCACACTGGCTCCCGGTGTCCATCTCCCGCCCCTGCACACTGGCTCCCGGTGTCCATCTCCCGCCCCTGCACACTGGCTCCGGTGTCCATCTCCCGCCCCTGCACACTGGCTCCCGGTGTCCATCTCCCGCCCTGCACACTGGCTCCCGGTGTCCATCTCCGCCCCTGCACACTGGCTCCCGGTGTCCATCTCCCGCCCTGCACACTGGCTCCATGTGTCCATTCCCCGCCCCTGCACACTGGCTCCCGATGTCCACCTTCCGCCCCTGCACACTGGCTCCCATGTGTCCACCTTCCGCCCCTGCACACTGGCTCCCATGTGTCCACCTTCCGCCCCTGCACACTGCCTCCATGCTCCCGCCCTGCACACTGGCTCCATGTCCATCTCCCGCCCTGCAGACTGGCTCCCGGTGTCCATCTCCCGCCCCTGCCACTGGCTCCCGTCCATGTCCATCTCCCACCCCTGCACACTGGCTCCCGATGTCCATCTCCCGCCCCTGCACACTGGCTCCCGATGTCCATCTCCCGCCCCTGCACACTGGCTCCCGATGTCCATCTCCCGCCCCAGCACACTGGCTCCCGATGTCCATCTCCCGCCCCAGCACACTGGCTCCCTAGTGTCCATCTCCCAGTCTGCGGCTTGTTTACTTGCTGCATAGCAGAGTGAGGCTGAGGGCTTCTGTGAAAAGTTACTTATTCCCAGACAACCCCTTTAATACTGTCTTCCTGTCTAGCCGTTCTGAGATGACGCCAGGCATGCACAGTAGTGAGCCTCCTCCTCTGGTCTTCACTACTGAGCATGCGCAGCAAAGTTTAGGGCGTTGTAACCAAGTCAGACATTCGCCCACAGACTTCTCTCTATATATATAAAAAAAACGTGGCTAAAAAACATCATAATTTCATGGCTTTTTTTTTTTACGAGCAAAAAAAACGTAGCGTGGCAGAGGCCATTTTGGAATTGCTCCTGCCATAGAGATTTTTAATCTGTTGCCAGCAAGCTGCAAAGTTCAGCGTATTCCTGGTCAGACAAGTTGTGCGCAGTTGTAGGTGCATTTGGTGCACATCATGTACAAAGTGCACCAAAGATAAAATGGCAGAAAGTGTGAATGAGGCCATGGGTCAGTGACAGCGGCCGCTCAGTGTGACGCACGCAGAGGACGGACAGGCCTGGCTTTTACGGTATGCTGGCGGCCGCTGAGCGCAGAATTTCCCCCCTCACTCACTTTGACAAACTTGCCGTGGAGAAGATACGGAGACTGGAAGTCGTTCTGGCAGTTTGAATAAGCCATTCCTAAGCCGATCCCGGAGGAGAACACGATGGGCCACGTCTTTCCTGGAAAGAGAAGGATTTATGGGTTACTTGGGGCCACGTGGAGACGATTAACGCTTTCCGAGCCTCGGTCGTTACCACGAACCATCCTTCTACCTGGGTTTTAATAAGTGTTTAATGGAAAGCTACAGCAATGAATAAAATCAGAGGTGAAGGCGAAATTCGCTTTAAAAAACATTATACGACCGTGACTCACTGATCTGCGCTGCTGGAGTCGCCTTACATTTTAGAATATCAAAGACGATTCCCCTCCCCCAATAAATATAAATTCCTGAGTCGCATTTACTGTGGGACGTGTAACCTACTGAGGAAATATTTCGTATTTCTTGAGCGCTACATCACCGCCATATCTCCGTTCAGTCTCCTGCATCTTGACATTCATAAGGATCGCACATGACTTGAGCAGGCCAGCCAGTCCGGAAAATCTGTATTCCATATTTGGAAGGTATTTTGCACCCCCATTGAAGTGAATGGGTCCCCGTCCGACCGGCAAAAAATGCGGAGGCAGGCAAAAAACACAGCTGTGTGCATGAGCCCTAAAGTTGAGCACGTGTACTGCTTTATTCAAACTCTACAGGGGAGATTTATCACAACGGGTGAAAAGTAGAACTGGCTTAGTTGCCCCTGGCAACCAATCAGATTCCAGCTTTCATTTTTCACAGCTCCTTTGGAAAATGAAAGGAGCAATCTGATTGGTTGCTATGGGCAACTATGCCAGTTCTACTTTACACCAGTTGTGATAAATCTCCCCCTTTATGTACAGTGCTAGGACCCCCGGCCGTCAGACACTTATCACCCCATCCGGAACCCGGGTGACAACCACATTGTCGGCCGAAACAGCTCCCAGAGGGATTGTCACCCAGCACTGCCTGTTGTCTGTCACTATACAACCTAGCACAAAACGTGGTGGCCTCAAATGACTGCTGTAAAAGGAGGCATCGGTGGCCATTAAATGGTTAAAGTGCCTGTCTCTAAAAAAAAAAAAAAAAAAAAAAAAAAATTCCCCACACCTGAGTGCATCTGGACTGTAGAAGTTTACAGTTTCGGCAGGCTCTGCTCCTGCAGCGGGGCGGTTAATGTGAAGTGACAGCCGGGGCTTTCTGCCTGCAGACGTGAGCTCTCCTTCTGGTGGATGCTGATGGATGGGATCTGTGGTTTCAGTGGCAGGAGGGTTTGGATGAGCAGCGCGTTTACTTAGTGGAGCAGCTGTTTGAAGCCGTCACGGCTGCCTGTGTGTGTGGCCTGAGCCGCGCTGGGCGCCGGGAGAGATGTCAGGGGGTTTCATCATTTACAACGTGATGCGGCAGCTACTACAACACCCAACATTCTAGAACCCCTGAACGATCAGAGTGCGCATTTTTTTCTGATACAGAACGCCAAATCCCAGTTATATCATAATACTCTGCCTCCACTAGGGGGAGCTTAACGCACATTGAGTAGACAACAGTAGGCAGAAAGCTCCCCCCAGCCAGCGATTAAAGGGCTTCTGTCATCAGAGACATAGTTATTAAAGGGGTTTCGCCATCGCATACAACAGGGGCACATCGCTAGCATATGCCCCCATTGTCTGATACGTGCCTCTGGGACCCGCACCTACAAGGAGGACGGAGCGGGGAAATTAATGGAGGGCGCACCACGTATGTGCAGCCGCCCTCCATTCATTTCAATGGGGCCACCGAAAATAGCCGAGTGCTGGCTTGGCTATTTCCGTCTGCCCCATAGAAATGAACGGGTGCAGGGGCCGTATGTGCGCGGTGTGCTCCTATTCACTTCTATGGGAGCAGCGCTTGGTGGTGGACGGATACCGGGAAACCCGGGGAGCCACAGCTCCCCCGCTCCGTTCTCCTTGTAGGTGCGGGTCCCAGAGGTAGGAGCCACACCTGTCAGACAATGGGGGCATATCCTAGCGATGTGCCCCCATTGTCACAGATGGGAATACCCCTTTAAACTGGATGACTTTAGGTAGTCAGGGTCTCATGACCGCTGCAGCCAATTACAGGACTCAGCAGTCACAGCAGTCCAATGATGCCTCTGTGAACACTGAGGCCTGTGACTAGCTGCAGCAGTCATGGGACCCAGCTGCTTTCTGATCACGCAGGGACTGAAAGCATCCAGGAACCAACCAGCAGTGGGACCCTGGAGAGGTGAATTTTCCTTTTTTATGTTCAGGTGCTTCAGAGGCCATAGGTCAGGACCAAAGGTGTTGTCGGCTCCGAGGCTGGACATCTCCTTTAAATAGGAGCGGTGTTGCAGTACCACTCATGGCCACCACTCAGTGTATGGTGCTGTAGAGCAGTGATCGGTAGGGGTGCAGGTGAATGGGAAATCCCTTTATGGGATAGAGATAGAGTAGGACGATGGTAATAACTTACTTTTAAAGAAGATGACAGAAAATACAATCCCCAATCCAAGGCCAGCACCTGCGGAACAGAAAGCGGGAGATTTTAGGATAAAAAGTCACAAATTACAGCATCCATAATCATATAAAAGGTCGATCCATCCATTCATTCATTGTATTCACTGCATCAGGTTGTTTTTTTTTTAATAATGGAAACTTAAACACAAATGCAGAAACAAAGCGGCAGCCATAAAGGAGAAGGAACATTAAAAAAAATAAAATAAAAAATTCCTGAAGGCTCCGCCCCCCACCCCCCAACTGAAGATAATGAAAAATGGAAATCTCAAAAAATTCCTCATAATTAGACATGTAATTACATCCACCCCCCAATCACGAGATGCCAAGTGCAGGTTGTCGTCTTTTTGATTCGCGGCTAGCTGTGGCCTTACTGCCCGGTCGTGCCATCAGGTGTAACCGGCCATCTTACACTCCACTCACATCCAGAGCTGCATCTTGTTAAAAGAGCAAAGCGATGAAAGATGGTCGAAGAAAGAGACCCATCAGGTCTACCTGACCAAGGAGCAAGCGGCTGAATTGAGATTTCAGCTCTGGATGTGACCGAAGCATGAGACGGAACGAAAAAAGGAGCAAAAGTTATCCGAAACGAAGAATTTGGATGCAAAAAAAGTGGAGGCTGATGTAGTGATCTGAGCACCTCTGCTTGGAAGACGTCTCCTGTTGGGCCTATGCTCCTCCGATTGCAAACTACAACTCCCACCATTGTGCCTGTGCATCTATGGCAGGAGAGGAAAACTGTACAATGCACCACCTGAAGAACGGGTGGCAAGGGGGGCGTCTCTGGCGGCACAAGGGTTAAGCAGCCGCCATGACGTGGGGGCTGCTGGCACCTGATCCGGCCGCAGCTGTTTCCACTAAGAAGTGGCACCTCCAGGACAGCCCTGCGCTCATAACAATAAAACATGAAAGGCTTATCTTATAATAAAAGTGAGGCCTAACAGGAGAGAGATTTTCCAGAGGAGGCCTGCAGGCAGCGCGGGGCGGGGGGCGCACCACAGAGCGGCATTTACACCTTCTCTGTGACCGCTTCAAACGCTTAATTGAAAAAACAGCCCGGCGCTGCCTCATTTACTTCTCGCCATTAACCAGCCACATGCCAAGAGCCCTTTTGCCAACGAGATTAAGGCTCGATGTGATGGGGGTTGGATGGAATTTCATCGCTCGCATATGGCGGACGTGGGGGGGGGTAAATCGCCTCATTTCAAGCTGTTAAAAGTCTAAACCCCTCGCACGAGAAGCCCGCCAGATCAATCCAGCAGCCCATCAATCTCCATTACTGACGTGTGCAAGAGCCTAACAGATTGCTGCGCGACAACCGCTGATGGCGGCCATGACGGTGCCCACAAGGGTTGTCACCCAGTGGTGCTCGTTGACTTACAACTGATTTTCAGTTTGTATTTAATACAAAAAAACGGATGCATCCGGATGTATTAAATGGCACGGATCAGTTTAATTCCGGGTTTGAGACCCTGTGCCGCATCTAAAAACCGGAATTAACAACGCAAGTGTGAAACAGGACTTAAAAGATTTCATCTCCCATCCTCTACTCCTACTGAACTGCTCGGCGACACTGCCCTGAGTGTAGGAACTTAAAGGGGCTGTCCAGGATAAGAAAACATGGCCGCTTCCTCTCAGAACTGGCGCCTCAACAGTCTATGGGTTGTCAATGGCACCGAGCTGCAATACTAGGCACAACCTGGGCACCCCCTTTAAGAGAGTATTCCAGTAAGAAATAGTTATCTCCTATACACTTTACAGGAGATAACTGTTAGATTGGTGGGGGTCCGAGACCTCCAAGAGAGTGGTCCTCTGTTCTAATGGAGCAATGGTCAAGTATACGCATCACCGCTACATTCAATGCCTATGGGACTGGTGGAGCCACGTACAACCCCATAGTGATGATTGGATCATCCGCTCCACTGCCCCCCGTACTTCACGCACACGGCCTTTGGGCACGGCCAAGCAATGGCCATGTGCTTGAGCCCTTATACAGGGGATAACTAGTTCTAAGCAGAATACCCCTTTAAATGGGTCTTCCAGGATATTGGTATTGAAGGCCGACCCTCAAAATAAGTCAATAATCATCAGATTAGTGGGGCTCTGAAGCCTGAAAACTCCTTACCCAGCTGCTTAGGATGAGCACAGCACCCTCTTCCTAGTCCCATGATGTCACTTTCATGGCCTACGAACCGCCCAGTCCCATTCAAGTGAAGGGAGCTCGACTGCAATACCAAGCATGGCCACTATACAACGTATGGCGCTGTGCTAGGTAAGCTGTGAGGAGGCCACACCTCCAATCGGAGTGCCGTGGCGTCCTCATACAGCTGATCGGCGGGGTGTCCGGAGTCAGACCCCCCCCCCCAGTGATCGGATATTGATGACCTCAAAATCTCAGACAACCCTTTTTAAAATGTTGGCGTGCCCATACAAATTAGATTAAGGTCAACCGAACATCTAGTACAGGGGTCGGCACTCCAGGTGTTGTGAAACTACATCTCCCATCATGCACACTTGCTTGGCTGTTCTCTAAACTCCCACAAAAGTGGAAGGAGCATGCTGGGAGTTGTAGTTTCACAACAGTTGGAGTGCTGGAGGTTGCTGATCTAGTGTGTACAGGTGCCTCCCAAAACTCCCCTGGCGTCGGAGAAGATAAGGATTGGGCTCTGGGACTCTAACATGCCCGATTCCTTTTGTTCTCAGAGGAGATAAAACACCAAGGAACAGAACATACAACTACAACCCCCAACATGTGCACGATGTCACCTTGGTGACGTAAACCCTGTTTAGTGCAACCGGTCAGTCTCTTCCCGTCCTATGTGTAGAGTGCTTCTCTAACCATGGCACCGTCCTCAGCATCACCTGCAGCACAGTCCCGTGCATATATCGCCGGATCCTCGGCGCCAGAGCAGTAAAAATCAATTTCTATAAAAGATCTGCTCCGCGCAGTAAATGGATCTGGCGTTCATACCGACCCCATCTGCCAAATAAAGAGTAACCGTGCCTCATACTTTCCTGTTTCTAGGGTGTTACAGCTATCTGCCCGTCCTATCATGTCTCTGCTTATGTGCAACCTGACACGAGCCGCGGAAATATCAGTCCCTGGTCTCTAGCAACTGGTTTCTTCTGAAAAAATACCCCAAAAAAACAGCCCTAGGGGACGTCCCAATGGCCGCAAGTGCATTCCACACTGGGGAGCGAGGGCTGCAGGTGTGGTTTATGGGGGACAGAAAGACTGGGTTCAGGGATCCAGAAACCCGGGACACGTGTGTGAGACTGAGAAGGAGGAAGAAAGGGGGGGGGGGATTCTCCAAATAAACCACAGGGCATAGGACCTAATGAGCAGAGAAAGGAGAACACGTGCAGGAGCCGCTTCAACCATCTGCTGTGCACCGAGAAGGCAACCAGTGTTTTCTCAGCTGTGGACGAACCACAAGTCTCAGCCTGCAAACAGAGCGCAGCTGCAGGACTGTGAGCGATTACAGAACCAGTGCCTCGCCCAGTCCTATCCAGAGAATGTTACTGGGGGTCACCGCAAGATCAAAGGCGGGTTATAGGGCGTGACGTGGAGCTGCAGCTCTGGAGTATAATGCAGGAAAAGTAATGTAATGTATGTACACAGTGACTCCACCAGCAGAATAGTGAGTGGCAGGCTCTTGGAGTATAAATACAAGGATGTAACTCAGGATCAGTACAGGATTAAGTAATAGTATGTACACAGTGACTGCACCAGCAGAATAGTGAGTGCAGCTCTGGAGTATAATACAGGATGTAACTCAGGATCAGTACAGGATAAGTAATGTATGTATGTACACAGTGACTGCACCAGCAGAATAGTGAGTGCAGCTCTGGAGTATAATACAGGATGTAACTCAGGATCAGTACAGGATAAGTAATGTAATGTATGTACACAGTGACTGCACCAGCAGAATAGTGAGTGCAGCTCTGGAGTATAATACAGGATGTAACTCAGGATCAGTACAGGATAAGTAATGTATGTACACAGTGACTGACTGCACCAGCAGAATAGTGAGTGCAGCTCTGGAGTATAATACAGGATGTAACTCAGGATCAGTACAGGATAAGTAATGTAATGTATGTACACAGTGACTGCACCAGCAGAATAGTGAGTGCAGCTCTGGAGTATAATACAGGATGTAACTCAGGATCAGTACAGGATAAGTAATGTATGTACACAGTGACTGCACCAGCAGAAATAGTGAGTAAGCTCTGGAGTATAATACAGGATGTAACTCAGGATCAGTACAGGATAAGTAATGTAATGTATGTACACAGTGACTGCACCAGCAGAATAGTGAGTGCAAGCTCTGGAGTAATAATACAGGATGTAACTCAGGATCAGTAACAGGATAAGTAATGTAATGTATGTACACAGTTACCTGCAGCCAGCAGAATTAGTGAGTGCAGCTCTGGAGTATAATGACAGGATGTAACTCAGGATCAGTACAGGATAAGTAATGTATGTACACAGTTACTGCATCCAGCAGAAATAGTGAGTGCAGCTCTGGAGTATAATACAGGATGTAACTCAGGATCAGTACAGGATAAGTAATGTAATGTATGTACACAGTTACTGCACCAGCAGAATAGTGAGTGCAGCTCTGGAGTATAATACAGGATGTAACTCAGGATCAGTACAGGATAAGTAATGTATTGTTACACAGTGACTCCACCAGCAGAATAGTGAGTGCAAGCTTCTGGAGTATAATACAGGATGTAACTCAGGATCAGTACAGGATAAGTAATGTATGTACACAGTGATTTCACCAGCAGAATATTGAGTGCAGCTCTGGAGTATAATACAGGATGAAACTCAGGATCAGTACAGGATAAGTAATGTATGTACAACAGTGACTCCACCAGCAGAATAGTGAGTACAGCTCTGGAGTATAATACAGGATGTAACTCAGGATCAGTACAGGGATAAGTAATGTAATGTTATGTACACAGTGACTGCACCAGCAAGAATAGTGAGTGCAGCTCTGGAGTATAATGCAGGAAAAGTAATGTAATGTATGTACACAGTGACTCCACCAGCAGAATAGTGAGTGCAGCTCTGGAGTATAATACAGGATGTAACTCAGGATCAGTACAGGATAAGTAATGTATGTACACAGTGACTCCACCAGCAGAATAGGTGAGTGCAGCTCTGGAGTATAATACAGGATGTAAACTCAGGATCAGTACAGGATAAGTAATGTATGTACACCAGTGATTCACGCAGCAGAAATATTGAAGTTGCAGCCTGCGAGTATTAATACAGGATGAAACTCAGGCCTCATGTAGGCAGGATAAGTAATGTATGTACACAGTGACTCCACCCAGCAGAATAGTGAGTTACAGCTTCTGGAGTAATAATACAGGAATAGATAAACTCAGGATCTAGTACCAGGATAAGTAATGTAATAGTATGTACACAGTGACTCGCACCCAGGCAAGAATAGTGAGTGCCAGCTCTGGAGCGTATAATACAGGATGTAACTCAGGATCAGTTACAGGATAAAGTAATGTAATGTATGTACACAGTTACTGCACCAGCATAATAGTGAGTGCAGCTCTGGAGTACTAATACAGGATGTAACTCAGGATCAGTACAGGATAAGTAATGTAATGTATGTACACAGTTACTGCACCAGCAGAATAGTGAGTGCATCTCTGGAGTATAATACAGGATGTAACTCAGGATCAGTACAGGATAAGTAATGTAATGTATGTACACAGTGCCTGCACCAGCAGAATAGTGAGTGCAGCTCTGGAGTATAATACAGGATGTAACTCAGGATCAGTACAGGATAAGTAATGTAATGTATGTACACAGTGACTGCACCAGCAGAATAGTGAGTGCAGCTCTGGAGTATAATACAGGATGAAACTCAGGATCAGTACAGGATAAGTAATGTAATGTATGTACACAGTGACTCCACCAGCAGAATAGTGAATGCTGGGGCGAGTGGCACAAGAGTCAGGGTGTAGAGCCAATGTGGGAAATGGACATTGCTAGACCACTGCCTCTGCTCCAGCTGTGCAAGGATTTTTAGACCCAAAAATGGTTTCTGTAGCCCAACATGGCCATTACCCAGCTTTACCGGCATGTTAGGGAATCGCCTTTCACGCATTTCTCTCACAGAGACTGTGAAGGTTCATGGGTGACGCTTGACTGGTGTTTGCAGCCCTTGTGATTTATGACAACACCGATCCCCCATGGCTGACAGGACGCTTCCACTTCTTGCCAGGGCCCACGTTTGGGGTCCAGCAGAGGTTAATCAGAAAGAAATGAAGCCCTTTGAACTGCGTGGAGCTGGATGTACGTGGTCAGGAGCTTCGCTGAGGGTCTCCATCGCCCCCAGCATGGAAAGGATTAAACACGCAGCCTTGACCCCCCCATCTGTCCGGGGGCTGAGGCTTAACTTCAAACACTGGCAGGCGAGGTTCCTGCAGACAATTAGATAAACTATGAGAACAGCGCGCTCCGTCCCTCGCCCCCCTGTGCGGGCCGCACCTTTAAACAACGCAGGGGGAATATTGTGAAACCGACAGAAACGAGCGCACAGCAACCAGAACAACAGAGAGCCTCCTGCCAACAAAATACGGACGCGGCCCTCCAAACTGCAGAGGCTGCGAGCGGGGCCGGCCGTCTGCATGATCATTCCTGGATCTGGCGTCCATCCTGAGCTTCCTGGTTCATGCGCAGCTCACAAGAACTGCAATGAACGCTGCAGGAGGACTATGTGCTCATATGCTCCTCTCCTGAAGGACGCAGCATTTCTTCCTGATGTTTCATTTTTAGGGCCAAAATCCACATGAATTCCACCTGCCCTCAGCATGTATTCATCTTACTAGTAAAGGGGGGGGGGAGAGGTTCTGAGATTTTTTAACTCTGGATCCCCTGGATAGGTCATCAGTATCTGATTGGTAGGGCCCCCACCAATCAGCTGTTTGACCGCTGCGGCCTTCTCCCCGCTCACGAAGCACAGCGCCGTACATTGTATAGTGGCTGATCTTGGTATTGCAGCTCAGCCCTGTGCACTTCAATGGAGATGAGCTGTGCCTAGGCCACGTGACCGATGAACCTGATGTCACGTGGCTTAGGCAAAGCTGCGAGAAAGCCAATCTCTGGCGCCTTCTCAAACAGCTGATCAGCAGGGATCCCACCGATCAGATACTGGTGACCTATCCATCGGCTGAAAAATCTTGGAAACCCCCTTTGACTGAACTTTTTCCCCATAACGTTTTCTATACAGAGCAGTATTCCATCACTTGCAAGACCAAACTGAAGATCAGACAGATCACAAATAGAATTCTAGAACTACAGTGAAGACTGACGCATAGCCTAGGCTGTAGGAGGGAGAGCAAGGGTCTTTCCAAGTGGTGAGGGTATCAACTATCTAGGAAATGAAGGAGCCAGAATACTAATACAGGGGTGTGCAGTGTGACCCATGTAAGTGAATGGGGTCAGGTGCAGGTGCCCACACAGCAGGAGCCCGAGCCCCCGTCCGGCAGGGGATATGCACACGGCAGCGCAGTTAATGCAGATTTTCCACACAAAATCCGGGTGTTACTTGCAGGGCTGTGGAGTCGGTAAGCCAAAGCCCCGACTCCGACTCCTCAATTTCCCCTCACAGCTCGTTTGTTCGTCTGGTCTGACATTTAATCGGGAAAAATCGTTCCTTAGGTTTCCCTAATCAGCCGAAACGATCATTCGTCAGCTGATTGGATCTTTTGGTTTCTACAAAAGGGGCGCACATCGGCCTGTGTAAACAGGCGATGTGCGCCTGACAGTATGGAGCTTCCGGGCCGCACAAGTGATACAGCAATCACTCGTGCGGCCCGGCGCTCGATTCATCGGGCCGTGTAAAGGCTCCCTGCCCGAGCGCCGATATCGCTGATCGGCGCTCGGGCAGAGAGACACATCGGCCCGTGTAAAAGGGCCTTAAAGGGCCTGATCAGAGGTGTAGCTAGAGGTTCAGCACATGGGGGGGGGGGGGGGGGGGGGGGGGCGGTGGCGGGGCGGGGGGGGGGCTGGGGGGGGGGGAACAATACTTGAGTGGGAGCCCCCCCTGACTTAGTGGCCTTCCCCCAAATCAGTGCACGTTTTCCAACTTCCAACAGGGTTGTGGTTATAATACTGTATTAGCAAGATGACTGTATATAAACTGCTAGATCATCTATGCTGTTAAGTACAGTACAATAGACTTTCTACATACCCTACTCTAAATACTCTACCACATAATGCAGTAAAATATAGGATTAATAGGAGTAAAAAAGGGGACTCCTATGTTAAAGGAAATCTGTCCCCAGCTTTTACATCACTAAACTAACAGTCCCTTGCCCCATCAGACCTCAGATCGGCTTAATGTGCCCCCATTAGACCTCAGATCAGCAGAATGTGCCCCCATCAGACCTCAGATCAGCGTATTGTGCCCCCATCAGACCTCAGATCAGCGTATTGTGCCCCCATCAGACCTCAGATCAGCGTATTGTGCCCCCATCAGACCTCAGATCGGCTTAATGTGCCCCCATCAGACCTCAGATCGGCTTAATGTGCCCCCATCAGACCTCAGATCAACAGAATGTGCCCCCATCAGACCTCAGATCAGCAGAATGTACCCCCATCAGACCTCAGATAAGCAGAATGTGCCCCCATCAGACCTCAGATCGGCTTAATGTGCCCCCATCAGACTCCATAATGTAAGCGCTCACTTGTATTCGCCTGATTGTACTAAGGCCATCCCTGCTGGGCCCCCCCAGAGGTATTGGGCCCGGAGCATCGCCTCCCCTGCCCCCCCCCTCCACCCCCAGTAGCTACGCCTCTGGGCCTGATGTATGAAAACTGTCTAGGTCTAAGACTTTTTTGTTGCCCATAGCAACCAATCAGAGCTCCCCTTTCATTTCTTCAGAGCACTATATGAAATGAAAGGGGAGCTCTGATTGGTTGCTATGGGCAACAAAGAAACTTCTACACCTAGACAGTTTTCATACATAAGGCTCTAGGTGTTTTACATCAGCAGAAGAAGCCATGAGAGCAGCTAACCTCTCCAAACATGAGCTCAGAGGAAACAAAGCATACAGAGAGAACATGCACTGGACATAAAGGGCAGCACAGTCATCTCAACTAAAAGCCTAAATCCCTTAGATCAGGAATAGAACAGACATTTATAGGACATTTCATCATTTTCACAAATTCTTATAAAAATATATTCAGCCACTGAACTAAATGTACTAATTCACTATATATTTTAGGAGTCGGAGTCGGTCCATTTTATACCGACTCCACCAAAATGGTGACCGACTCCACGACTCCGACTCCACAGCCCTGGTTACTTGAGGATTTTGACGCAGATTTGCCCCAGATCTCACCGTCTGCGCTGCAAAGAGTGAAGTCTGCGGATTTCAAAATCCAAACTGCAAGCAAATTGAAAACTTCCATGCCGTGTACACGATTTTGAAACAGTCATCTGATTAGCGAGCTCTGCATTACGCTGTGGATGTGCACGAAAATCTACATGTAATACGCACCGTGTGGATATACCCATAGGATAGAATACAGTTAGGCTACTTTCGCACTTGCGTTGTTGTATTCCGGTATTGAGATTCGGCAGAGGATCTCAATACCGGACAAAAAATAAGTTTCTGTTTAGTCCTCATGCGATCTGATTGCAAAGAGATCCGTTTGTGACACATCAGGATGTCTACCGTTTTTTGTGACTGGACATAAAACCGCTGCAAGCTGCGGTTTTGCGTCCAGTCAAAAAAACAGGGGGAAAAAAACCAAATCAGTCATTTAGAACAAGATAAGTCTATGGAGACGGATCCGTTTTTTTTTTATGAGCCTAAATAAATGGATCCGTCAGCCATTGGCTTTCAATGTATTTAGTGACGGATCCGTTTTTTCCCCCCATTTTGATTTCACAGAACCGCATCCTAACGGAACAGATACATCCTGATGTGCAAAATAAAAAACGGATCAGTTTAATTCCGGTACTGAGATCCTCTGCCGGATCTCAATACTGGAATTAACAACGCAAGTGTGAAAGTAGCCTTAAAGGGGTTGTCCCACGAAAAATTATTCTACAGTTTTCAAACCAGCACCTGGGTCTGAATACTTTTGTAATTACATGTCATTAAAAATTCTGTATAGCCACTGAGTTATTCAATAACATGTATCTGTATAGTACCACTTAATTTCTTATTTCTTTGACCTGGTCACTGAGCAGGCCGCACATGCTCAGTTTCAACTTTTAACTGCCTCCTGAGCTGTGATAGGGAGAGAATGGACACGCCTCCTGAGCTGTGATAGGGAGAGCTGAGACACGCCTCCTGAGCTGTGATAGGGAGAGCTGAGACACGCCCCCTGAGCTGCAGCAGAAAAGACACTCCCCTTGAGCTGTCAGCTTGAATCTAAATCTAGCAGAGCAATGAATGTGGAGATCTCTGGATCCATGTGAGGTACAGGGCTGGTTCTGGCTTTGTTAAAAAGACATTGTCATGTCCTATATGATGTCTGATTTTCATTTTTTACATTATTCGTGGGATAATGCCTTTAAAGGGGTTTTCTGAGTGTTTAATACTGATGGCCTATCCGGAGGACACGTCATCAGTATCTGATCGGTGGGGGTCCAACACCCGGGACCCTCGCCGATCAGCTACCATCGAATGGATAGCGACTAGGCTTGGCCCCATTCACTTGAAAAGGACCGCACATAGGACATGTGACCGACAAATGTGACATCACTGGCCTAGGAAGCCAAACAGCTGATCGGCAGAGGTGCCAGGAACCGGCCCCCCACCAATCAGATACTTATGACCTATCCTGAGGATAGTCCATCAGTATTAAAACCCCTTTACACCGGTGCTGTGGCCCCTTCATTCTCATGACTGGTGCGGGCTCCAGATACAAAGTGATGCATTAGCGAGCCTTTCACATCACTCAGGACTAAAAACGTGCCATTATTCAGCATAAAATATCACGGACGAGGCTTCTGCGTCTCAAAGACTGATAAGAGGGAGGTGAGACAGGGACACGAATGCAGCAAAACACTGGACGATCCCGGTGAAAAAACCTGCTGCAGTCTCCAAGAGAACCGTCACTTCACAAAACAGGAATACGTATCCCAGCACCGAACCGCAGCATAAAACAAAAGCTTAAAAGCAGCAATATTCATCTCCGGGAACGGCCAAGACCAGACCTCGTGCCAAGTGACCACTAGCGGCTGAACTCGGAGCACTTCACTCGTCCTCCCCGTGCAACTTGCCAGAACTTGATTAGCTTCGCCCCTAGAGGATTACTGAGCGGTGCCATCTCCAGGATACAAACATAATGCAGAGTCGGATCAGCAGCTGTTAAAGAGCCAGAAACCTAAATCAAATGGAGGAAGCACAGTCCTCTCCTGTGAAGTTGTATCAGCTTCTGAGAAAGCTGGAGAGCATCTGTCAGCAGTTTTGTACCTATGACACTGGCTGACCCGTTACATGTGCACTTGGCAGCTGAAGGCATCTGTGTTGGTCCCATGTACATATGTGCCCGCATTGCTGAGAAAAAGTAAGGTTTTATTATATGCAAATGAGCCTCTAGGAGCAACGGGGGCGTTACCATTACACCTAGAGGCTCTGCTCTCTCTGCAACTGCCTTGCTCACCCTCTGCACTTTGATTGACAGAGCCAGGCGTGATCACATTCACACTATTAATCAAAGTGCAGAGGGTGCGGTAGTTGCAGAGAGAGCAGAGCCTCTAGGTGTAATGGTAACGCCCCCATTGCTCCTAGAGGCTCATTTGCATATTATAAAACATCATATTTCTCAGTAATGCGGACACATATGAACATGGGACCAACACAGATGCCTTCAGCTGCCAAGTGCACATGTAACAGGTCAGCCAGTGTCATAGGGACAAAACTGCTGACAGATGCACTTTTAAAACATGTAAGTGTGTGAATATGTAATTTACACCGATAATTTTTCAGATAAAATTAAAATCAATTAATTCAAATTAAAATCTGCACAGTTTTTTGTGCGCATTTCTGTGCAAAAAACACATCACTGAAAAACCACGTGTTACGGATTTTTCACAGATCTCATCGTCACATTGAAAAGAATGAAATTCGGACACAAAAAAAAAAAACTAATAAAATTTGCACAAAGAAGTGACATACCGCAGATTTCTAAATCCGCACGGAAAGAAGAAAGCAAAGTGCCCATCAGATTTGTCAACTCTCATACACTTTGCTGCTGCATTTTTTTACGTGGCGGTTTTTGCGGACGAGAATCTGCATCGTTTGCAAGCGAGCGCCAATACAAGCCCCTTTAACAAGCGATTAACTTTCGGCAAGTGGATGCTATGGGTCTTTTCACTGCTCCCCTCGGGGCGGTGCGGAGCTTTAAAGGGAGATTTAATAATGATTAGGACAATCCGGTAATCCCATTTTCGCTCTCGAATATACAGATCTCGAGCCAGGCCGGGAAAACAATGGTAAACAAACGATGGGCTCGGCCGCCCCTGGAAAGGATCCACCGAATATTCTGTGACAACGGCGAGGGCCTCTGCGTCGTAAAAAGCCTTTCTGGGCCAAACACATGGAGGTCGCTTGGCTCGACCCCGCGATGGGCCCAGATCTACGGATAGGAATGGCTGAGCCTAGAGTTTTAGATTAACGGCTGAGAAAGTGCAGACACGACTGGAACATAACGTGGTAGTCCGCCGGCTCCGGGCTACGACTGCAGCATCTGGATTTTATGGGATGAGAGGAGAATTCAAAGCAACATGTGTTGTGCAAACCTAGTCGATGAAATAATGACCCCCCCCCCCCCCATTACTGCGTGGCCGTGCAGCCTCCACCATTCACTGAACGGACGGTGTTCCCACAAGATGAGCCATTACAGAAAGGGTTAAAAAACTTCTTTGAGATATCCACACATTTCTACCTCTTGCATCAGCATTCTGGACTCTATGCATGAACCAGGAGGCTCAGGATGGAAACTGCCAAGACAGTGTCAATGAAGACTGGGGATAAGAGGTCAACGGTGACTATGGGCCCATGCAAGTAGCAGGCAGGATGACCCAGCACGGCCTTCACACCTCCCTGTGGATCCGAATGTCTCTTTGGGTGGCACAGAGAAATGGAGGTGGCACTGGATGTCACCATCAGCATCACTTAAAGGGGTTCTCCCATGACTAATGTACAAAAAAAAAAAAAAAAAAAAAATACTAATCAGACATCATATAGCACATGACAATCTCTTACTAACAATGCTAGAACCAGCCCTGTACATCACATGGATCCAGAGATCTCCTCATTCATTGCTCTGCTAGATTTATATCAAGCTGACAGCTCAAGGGGAGTGTCTTTTCTGCTGCAGCTCAGGAGGCGTGTCTCAGCTCTCCCTATCACAGCTCAGGGGGCGTGTCTCAGCTCTCCCTATCACAGCTCAGGGGGCGTGTCTCAGCTCTCCCTATCACAGCTCAGGGGGCATGTCTCAGTTCTCCCTATCACAGCTCAGGGGGTGTGTCTCAGCTCTCCCTATCACAGCTGAGGGGGCATATCCCAGCTCTCCCTATCACAGCTCAGGAGGCGTGTCTCAGCTCTCCCTATCACAGCTCAGGAGGTATGTCTCAGCTCTTCCTATCACAGCTCAGGGGGCGTGTCTCAGCTCTGCCTATCACAGCTCAGGGGGGCGTCTCAGCTCTCCCTATCACAGCTCAGGAGGCAGTTGAAGGATGAAACCGAGCATGTGCGGCCTTCTCAGTGAGCAGGTCAGAGAAATAAAAAGAGCAAACAGCAGGTGGCGCTATACAGATACACATTATTGAATAAGTCAGTGGCTATGCTAAATTTTTAATTACATGCAAATTACAAAAGGATTCAGATCCAGTTGCTGGTTTGAAAACTGTAGAATATTTTTCATGGGAGGACTCCTTTAAAGGGCATCTGTGAGCAGTTTTGTCCCTATGACACTGGCTGACCTGTTACATGTGCACTTGGCAGCTGAAATGTATGAAATTAAAAATTATGTCTTATTATATGCAAATGAGCCTCTAGGAGCAACGGGGGTGTTACCATTACACCTAGAGGCTCTGCACTCTCTGCATCTGCCACACCCTATGCACTTTGACAGCACCAGGTGTGAAAGTTTTCAAGTGCAGATGGCGCAGCAGTTGCAGAGAGAGCAAAGCCTCTAGGTGTAATGATAACGCCCCTGTTGCTCCTAGAGGTTCATTTGCATATAATAAAACATCATTTTTCTGAGCAATGCGGGCACATATGAACATGGGACCAACACAGATGTCTTCAGTGCACATGTAACAGGTCAGCCAGTGTCATAGGTACAAAACTGCTGACAGATGCCGTTGAAGACAGAAATGTGACTGCAATCTGATAAATTAATGAATTCCTTCTATATCTTGCACAGACACATATATACTTATAGAAAACCGCACAGAGCTTCCTGTGGGTTCGCACCGTTCAGTCCTCCGCTCTGAGCGGGATTATCAGACGTTCCGGATTAAAGGATTTTTTTCCCCCTCTTATGTGTGTTGGGAGCAGAGCGCAGACCCGGAGCTGTAAACAGGTAGAGGGCGGCCGGCTCCACATTCTGATGTTATCTGCACAAATATCTGGTGACGGGCGGATTTTTTTTTCGGTATTTTTTCGTGAGAGGTGCAGAGCAAATGAAGGAAAACACAAGCCGTGCCAAGCTCCCAGAATCCCGCGCTGGAGACGCCCAGCGCTTGTCGGGAACAGGGTCTAATCCGAGTCAAGAAACTATTACACAGCGTGAAAGCTGCGCACACACTTTCTTCATTACCCCAAGAGAGTGACAGCGGCCGGCTACAACCGCAAGGCAAGGAGTAGACGGCGCGCAACCGATCCAAGGGCGCTCTGCAGTTTACCCCTTCACTGCCAGAGAGGCTGCTCGCTGCACAGCGCAGGGCAGTGACTGCCAGAGGTTATTTCTTGCCTGTCAAGATCTCTGCTTGCTGTGAGTAAATAGGAACACCAGTTTAGATACGCAGAGACTGAAAACCCACTGCTCTCACAGATGAATCGTAAGGGTGTGTTCACACACGACAGATGGGGTGCAGAAATTCCTGCAAATGAAAATCGTTAGGCCGGTTCCACATCTGTGTCGCTATTTCTGGGTTTTTCTTCTGGCCATTCATTGACTTCTAGTATTGGGTTCCATCATGGCGTCTGTCAGTTTACTGCTCCAGGTGTGAACCGTCCCTTAGGCTCTGTGCAGGCAGCATTTCAGCCCCCCATGGGGGTATAAGGACATGTCCTTTGCAGTGCAGGTGCTGACACAAACATCAGGAACGCCTCTATTTCAGCGCCTACGCAGCCGCCACCATCTTGGAAAGCCATGGACACCACGCATTACCCACGGAGCGGCAGCGTGACCGCCACTCCCTTACAAGCCCCCATTCTCATGATCGGCGGGGGCTTGGAGTTTCTCTAAATTCCGTCCAGGTGGGTTTTTGGCCTTAGGACATTTAAAAAAAAAAAGGTTCCATTCACTGACAGAAAGCACAGATCTTAAACATAAAAAATTAAAATCCACTTACAAAAGGTTTAATCGCATTTACATGAAACCCAAAGGACACAGAAATCCGTTTCCACTTGTGAACCAGGAAGCGCAGGCTGAACGGAGCAATAGATCACCATCTACAGGAGGGTGGCACCCCCCCCCCCCCGATTTCTAAGACTAGAGTGTCCCTTTAAGAGAACGCCCGCTGGAGAGACCTGGGCTCTTATCAGGCATTTCATTACAGAGCCGAGCGCAGACGCTCTGGCAGAACACAAAGTAATGGCAATTTCAAAGAACAAAAAATAAATGTTTCAGGGAAAACCACTTTGTCAGAACGGGGCGCGCCGCTGCCAAATCTGAGAGATTTTTACTTATTTTGGAGATGGAAATTAGAACAATATAGCATGAAGAAAGGGAGGGGGCGCGGGGCTGGGGTCAGCGCCGTCTATAGGCGACATCAGGTGGAGACCAAATCTGAAGGATTTTTTCCAAAAATATATAAAAATAACCCGGGCGGAACACCAACACTTAATCGGGGGTATGTACATTTTCTCTTTCAGGTGTTAGAAACAAATGTGCCAAAGAACCGCCCCCCATTACATAGGAGAAGGTCCGCTCTGCCGTATCTGCTCCTAGGAAAGCTGAGTGACCGCAATATGGCTGCATCAGGGATTTCCATCAGACATGACTAGCTGCACCCAGATACTTGTAGGATTCATACAGGTTAAATAGGTTGCCCCATTAAGATGAATTCTCTCAATCCAAAGGATCGGGGATAGGTGTCTGAGCGCTGGGGACCTGCCAATTATGAGAACAGGGGCCCGTGCTCCCTTTTGGTTCAAACTGCAGACATGCAATTGTGGCTGCTGCTTCATCCAACTCTATGGGACTGCCTGGATTCATAACCGGCAGCCACAGGGCTGAATGCAATGGCAGCGCACGTGTAACTGCTGCTCCATTCAAACTGGGGAGCAAGGGATCGGCAGGGGCGCCAATCAGACACTTATAAATTGACTTAAAGGGCATCTGTCAGCAGTTTTGCACCTATGAAACTGACTGACCTGTTACATGTGCGCTTGGCAGCTGAAGGCATCTGTGTTGGTCCCTTGTTCATATGTGTCTGCATTGCTGAGAAAAATAAAGGTTTAATATATGCAAATGAGCCTCTAAGAGCAATGGGGGCGTTGCCCTTCTGGAGCCTCTGCTCTCTCTGCAAGTGCTGTGCCCTCTCCACTTTGATTGTCAGGACCAAGTAGTGTAAATGTGATTACACCTGTCCCTGACTTCTCCTAAAGTCAAAGTGCAGAGGTCTCGGCAGTTGCAGAAAGAGCAGAGCCTCTAAGGTGTAATGGTAACTCCTCCGTTGCTCCTAGAGGCTCATTTGCATATAATAAAACATCATTTTTCTCAGTAATGCGGACACATATGAACATGGGACCAACACAGATGTCTTCAGCTGCCAAGTGCACATGTAACAGGTCAGCCAGTGCCATAGGGACAAAACTGCTGACAGATGCCCTTTAATAGCACCAACCCCTTTTATACAGAACCAGGAAGATCTGCCATTCAGGAGTCTGGGAAAGCTGGGTGACAGCTGCTCTTACAGAACAGAATAATGGAGGAGGGTGACTCAAGAAGGGGTGGATGTTTGGTACAGTTCCAGCTCTGGATTAAGCCCCCCTTAGTCCCTCCACCCCGGGACACCAGAGATCCCCCTTGATTTTCGTGGTCAGAGGAGCACCCTACAGCTGGGCGTGGAGCGAGGCAGGGAATGTGGACGTATCAGGCTCGGATTAACACCTCACTATCAGTGAATACAGCCTGCCAGGAAAATGCCTGGGCGAGGCGAGGAAGGATTTATCCGATTTTATTTCTCATTATCAGGAAAATATTTTCTTGGAAACCCTCCACGGATCTCTCTGCATGGACATGATCGTTAAGAAAGTTATTTCATGATGAACGCTGGGGGGTGGGGACATGTCCAATCACTCGTACAGAGGCGTCCTGACAATCATCCCCGAGAAACTGCCTGGATAGTGTAGACAATGAGATTTGTAGAGCCCCTATCATAACCTACAAGAAAAGAGCGCAGATCTCACAAGGATTCATTCCATGACCTATCTTTATAGGGATTACAGCCATGTTTTTCTGATACAGAGCGCCAAACCAGCTGCTGACACAGTAATAGAGTCAGAGGATAACATTCCGGCTACCTGCAGCCACCACTAGGGGGAGCGCACTGCATGCATTTACTTTGGATTTCAAGCAGCGTTGGATGAATCTGTGCGCAGTGAGCTCCCCCTGGTGGTGAGCACCTGTGTGAGCTGGAGCAGAATAATGGAGGAGAGATATTCTGAAATATGGGACCTACGAGGATGAAAATATGAAGCCGTCATGCAAAGGTTTGCAACCCATTAAGCTGGGTGCGCAGGACTAGGTCAGGACAGGTTTTAACCTTCAGCACATTTCCATTCAGTGACATGTCGAGCCCTTAGCTCTGCAAGCAGCCGTCCTTCAGTCATATATGAACTGCACTGCTTCTCTGCACTCACTAAGATTATACAGGTGAATCCCATATATGAGAAACTCTGCTTTAGGCCTCATGCACACAACCGTATGAAAAAACGGATTCCCAAAAACGGATCCACAAGCCCATGAGCCCTAATGCAACTGATTTAGACTCGCCCGCCGTCCTCCGGCTGCACCCCCAGACTCGCCCGCCGTCCTCCGGCTGCACCCCCAGACTCGCCCGCCGTCCTCCGGCTCCACCCCCAGACTCGCCCGCCGTCCTCCGGCTCCACCCCCAGACTCGCCCGCCGTCCTCCGGCTCCACCCCCAGACGCTCGCCCGCCGTCCTCCGGCTCCCACCCCCAGACTCGCCCGCCTCCGGCTCCTCGCGCCGTCCTCCACACCCCCAGACTCGCCCGCCGTCCTCCGGCTCCACCCCCAGACTCGCCAGCCGTCGGCTACAGCCGCCGTCCTCCTCGGCTCCACCCCCAGACTCGCCAGCCGTCCTCCGGCTACACACCCCCAGACTCGCCAGCCGTCCTCGGCGGCTACACCCCCAGACTCGCCAGCTGCCCTCCGGCTACACCCCCAGACTCGCCAGCTGTCCTGGAGGTGACTGGAGCATAAGGTTTGACTTAATAGGATCCATTCTTAAACCAAGGCATTCATTCCGGCACAATGGCAAGGGGGAAAGAAAGAAATGTCCAAAGCAGGCGATTCTGGCCCGGTGGTCTGCAAGGTACAATGCATCTGCACTTTCAGTGAGCAGATATTCAGAATACCTTCATGATTTTAGCTTTTAACACCCACCAGAGCCTGAGATCGCACCCCCTCCCTTGCAGATTCTGGGATTGGCAGGACGGGTACATGGTGAGGAGGTCCGCTGGGCTGTTGTCCGCTCCTTGCAAGCCATTTAATGGGGCAAGTATAAAAAGTGAAATAAAATGGCTTTTAGTGTTCTAGGAAATGGGAAAAAATATGGTTGCGCCTCGCAGTACAATACTCCAGCACATCGGCATGCAGGCACAAAACTGCCCGCTCGGTGCCAAGCGCTATTTTTCCATTTAATAAGTTTCATCTCACCTCCGAGTGCTTCCTGTGGAAGGGAAGTGTGCCGGGCCGGCTGGCGGGGCTCTGTTAACTGTTTTGCAACGCACCGGAGAGGAACGTTCTCCATATGGGGAAGGGGGGAGTTTGGGTATGTGTGTGGGCGCCACCACCTATGTAGTACCTGGTGTTGGCGCAGGCAGTGGGGGGCAGTTTACTGCAGGTTTCAAGGTGCTTCCACATTTCCTTTTTTATTTTTTTCATGTAAAAAATGCCATTAAAAAAGCACTTTCAATTCAAACAAGTGATTTTTTTTCAGGGTGGCGTTCTTTAATTTCGCAAGGTTTTTTTCAGACATTATTTCCTATAGAAAAGTCTATTGGAAAACGCCTTCAAATGAAAACAAAAATAAAGCCTGCTATGATTTGAAAAAAAATGCCAAGGGACCAAAAAAACAAAAACATTAGGAAACGGTCTTAACCCTTTCACCCCCGGAGGTTTTTTCGGTTTTGCGTTTTTGTTTTTTGCTCCTTGCCTTCATACAGCCATAACTTTTTTATTTTTCTGCTCACATAGTTGTATGAGAGCTTGTTTTTTGCGGGACAAGTTGTACTTTCAAACGCCACCATTTATTATTGGATATGGTGTAGTGGGAAGCGGGAAAAAAATTCCAAATCGGGTGAAATTGCAAAAAAAACACTATTCCACTACAGTTTTCCGGCGTTCGCTGTTCATTAAAACTGACCGGTTACTTTCATTCTACAGGTCAGTACGAATCCAGCGGTACCTAACATGTATAGTTTTTCTTGTGTTTTTGTTTTTAGAAAAAAAAGTGACAAAAAACAGCGAATCACCATTTTGACGCTTTTTTCCGTCACACAATTCACCGTGTTGGAATTTTTTATTTTTTTTATTTTTTTTTAAAAGTACGGGCGTTTTCGGTCACGGTTATACCCATGATGTCTATATTTATTTTTATTTAGGTATTTATTTTTTATTTATACGGAAAGGGGGGTGATTTAAACTTTTATATTTTTTATATATTTTTTAACATTTTTTTTTATTATTTGAAAGCTCAAATATGAGCTAATATATTGTACTTTTTATTTTTTCACTATGAGCAATCTCTGATTTTTAATCTTGAATTAAAACTCATGATTGCTCATTTCTTATCCTGGCCTGCCATCTAGTGGCCAGAATAAGAATTGCCAATCGGGTCGTCTGTACATCACCCGGAAGCGAACCGCTTCCGGGTTCAGACGCCACCGGAAGACTTCAGAAGGGCCCACAAGGAATGAGAGGCCCATCGGAAGACGCCGCCGATCGGGTAAGTAGCGGCAAGTCTCTGCTGTTAGAAACAGCAGAGACTTGCCAGCCATGACACCCGCCATGTCCCCGCACCGCCCGAGCGCCGTACATGTACGGCGCCGGTCGGGAAGGGGTTAAAGGGCATCTGTCAGCAGTTTTGTACCTATGACACTGGCTGACCTGTTACATGTGCACTTGGCAGCTGAAGACATCTGTGTTGGTCCCATGTTCATATGTGTCCGCATTGCTGAGAAAAATGATGTTTTATTATATGCAAATGAGCCTTTAGGAGCAACGGGGGCGTTACCGTTACACCTAGAGGCTCAGCCGTCCCCTCTGCACTTTGACTTTAGGAGAAGTCAGGGCCAGGTGTGATGACTTTTTACTGTGCAGAGAGCATGACGGCTGCAGAGAGAGCAGAGCCTCTAGGTGTAATGGTAACGCCCCTGTTGCTCCTAGAGGCTCATTTGCATATAATAAAACATCACTTTTCTCAGTAATGCGAGCACATATGAACATGGGACCAACACAGATGTCTTCAGATGCCAAGTGCACATGTAACAGGTCAGCCAGTGTCATAGGTACAAAACTGCTGACAGATGCCCTTTAAGACAGTGTACAGTCTTAGTACAGTACTGGCATGTCATTTTATCATTTCCTATAGGGTGAAATATAACCTCTTGATAAAAGGTTGGTTCCACAGAGCCAATACATTTTAATGCTGTATGGAGAAAGCATTAAAATCGAAGTGTTTGACCAAAATCGATGATACGAAGCTCAATTCACTCAACACTAATTAGCAAGAGCCAAGAACTCAAAAATGGCCGGCCTTCTGGATTCTCCAGATTCAGGGCATTTCTATGCATACTGACACTCATCAGTTATGTACACAGTTCCAGTAATCCGACACAACGCAGTAAGGGCTCATGCACACGACCGTATGTATTTTGCGGGCCGCAAAACCTGGATCCGTAAAAATATACGGATGACGTCCGTGTGCATTCAGTATTTTACGGAACATCTGGCCCCTAATAGAACAGTCCTATCCTTGTCCGTAATGCGGATAATAATAGGACATGTTCTATTTTTTTTTTAGGAACGGAAATACGGAAACGAAATGCACACTTCCATTTTTTTTCTGACCCATTGAAATGAATGGTTCTGCATACGGTCCCAAAAAAAAAAAAAAAAAAAAAAAAGCGAAACGGAAACAAAATACGTTCATGTGTATGAGCCCTAAGGCCTCTTCCACGTCAGTGAATCACGGACTGCTCACGCATCCATTGAGTTTAATGTGTATCAGTGTCCACGGACCGTGGGTTCATGGCGACACCATGGAAACACGCCTTATTGTGTTCGCGATTACGAATCCCTCACGCACATCATAATCTATGGGTCGGTGAAAACCACGGACAGAACACATATACCATTGGTGTGGTCTTCACGTACCACTGGTAGGAGATGCTTTGGAAACTATGGTTCAGCCTGGCTGTGTCTGTGGAATGGGGATGACACACGGACCAAACACGGATCCTTCACGGATGAACCGCTGACCATCTCATCCAGGACGTGTGAATGAGGCCCGACACAGACTGCGCACACCCAAATAAGAGGAGCTCATGGTCCCACCAATACATGCTTCCCCATAGAAGTCAATGTAGATTCCTGAGTTCCCTGAAACGCCTTGACCCCCAGCTTAAAACTTTGCTTTCTGCCATAACTACGCTTCATTCTTTTTAGGAATAGGACTAGTGGAGACCAAACTGGACTAAGGTCGGTGCAAGGACTGAGGGCTAAATCTCAGCCAGCCGGACTCGCCAGCCGTCCTCCGGCCACATCCGGACTCGCCAGCCGTCCTCCGGCCACATCCGGACTCGCCAGCCGTCCTCCGGCCACATCCGGACTCGCCAGCCGTCCTCCGGCCACATCCGGACTCGCCAGCCGTCCTCCGGCCACATCCGGACTCGCCAGCCGTCCTCCGGCCACATCCGGACTCGCCAGCCGTCCTCCGGCCACATCCGGACTCGCCAGCCGTCCTCCGGCCACATCCGGACTCGCCAGCCGTCCTCCGGCCACATCCGGACTCGCCAGCCGTTCTGGAGGTGACTGGAGTATAAGGTTTGACTTAATAAGATCCATTCTTAAACCAAGGCATTCATTCCGGCACCTTTACGGATGAACCGCTGACCATCTCATCCAGGACGTGTGAATGAGGCCCGACACAGACTGCGCACACCCAAATAAGAGGAGCTCGTGGTCCCACCAATACATGCTTCCCCATAGAAGTCAATGTAGATTCCTGAGTTCCCTGAAACGCGTTGACCCCCAGCTTAAAACTTTGCTTTCTGCCATAACTAAGCTTCATTCTTTTTAGGAATAGGACCAGTGGAGACCAAACTGGACTAAGGTCGGTGCAAGGACTGAGGGCTAAATCTCAGCAATGAATACCCCGGGGATGACCCATCACATCCAGAAAATTACGTACAAAGTGGGGCGCAGCGGGACACGAAAATGACACAGGTACCAGCGAGCCACAGGCCGTAAAACAGACATAAAGCTGGAAAATTGAGGGGGCAAATAATTCCGACTCACGAGAAACAATAAAAGGAGGATTTCACGTAATGGAAGCAATAGAGGACGGTAAACAAGGACGGCTCCGTGTGGTTTGTGGGAACCGCTGACCTGCAAACACAATCATAATTAAGTTGTTTATGGGGGGGGGGGGGGGGAGACAGCCTGGAGCCATGTGAACGGCACATTGTGCTGCCCCCTACAGAGGATTACTGAGCGCTGCCATCAACAGGATACAAATATAATGCAGCGTCGGCTTTTAAAGAGCCAGAAACCTAATAAAGGGACTGAAGTTTATTTCTTCCCCAAAGCAATGTCCTCTCTCCGTTCCTGAGAAAGCTGGATATTAAAGGGCATCTGTCAGCAGTTTTGTACCTATGACACTGGCTGACCTGTTACATGTGCACTTGGCAGCTGAAGACATCTGTGTTGGTCCCATGTTCATATGTGTCCGCATTGCTGAGAAAATGGTGTTTTAATATATGTAAAATGAGCCTCTAGGAGCAACGGGGGCGTTACCATTACACCTAGAGGTTCTACTCTCTCTGAAACTGCCACGTCCTCTCCAGGGCCAGGCAGTGAAAATGTCAGTATGTTTGTACCGGTCAATCATAGTGCATAGAGCATAGCAACTGCAGAGAGAGCAGAGGCTCTAGGTGTAATGGTAACGCCCCCATTGCTCCCAAAGGCTCATTTGCATATAATAAAACTTTATTTTTCTCAGCAATGCTGACACATATGAACATGGGACCAACACAGATGCCTTAAGCTGCCAAGTGCACATGTAACAGGTCAGCCAGTGTCATAGGTACAAAACTGCTGACAGATGCCCTTTAACCAATATGGCCGCCATCAGTGAACCCACTGGAAACAGGCGGAAACACAGCTGCATTATGAAGAACATGTGCCTTTTAGCATCCAGAGTAAGCGGAAAGCAAATTTAGCTGTAAGGGTTTGTTCACACGGCGTTTTTTTTGTGTGGATTTCCATGCCGAAACGCGTACGGAATCCACCTCCCATTAGTGCCACTGGGGTAGGGGGTCCGTGATGCCATCTATACTGCGGTTTATAATTTCCATGTCAAAAAGAGACATGTCCCCTTCTTCATGCGTTTTCTGTGCAGACCATGGCGGAAACTAATGAGAATAAAGCCGCAGGTGCTCCCGCCACATTCAAAATGGCGGATGCTGCAGACTGAAAAACCACTGCGTTAGGATGGGATTTCGGAAAACGTTTTATCCACTTTGCGACAGATTTTCCGGTGAGAATCCGCAGCATTCACGCGGAGGGGCAGGCGAAACAAATTTAGTAACCGGACGATAGGAAAAAACAAGTGCGGTCAATGTGCCAGGAAGCTCATTTATTTGGTTTTATAAGGTGTCAGGAGCGGAGACCTTTGAAAGCCTCCACAAGCTCCGGGTACACAGGTTGAAAAGTTTTCTCAGCTATTAAACTGCCAATTCTGTCAAATTCCATGCAGCTGTTTTTCCGGAATCAACGCACAAAGAAAGGTCTTAATTCTGGCAAAACTCTCCCGAGCTTCATGACCATTTATTTCCAAAAATAGTGAAGCAGATTTAATGAAACTTTGGAAAATAAATTAGACCTGGAAAGGCTACAAAGTCTCCTGGTCTTATCCGGATCTGAGCTCTTCCCTGTAAAGTTACAAGACATCGAGAAAAAAAAAAGAAAGAAAACACTAAACTGCGCTGAGCCGATCCAGGAACCAGACATAAGACAAAGGCAATAACCAGAGGAAGAGCCGAGGTGTATCACCTGCACGGAGGGGTCTGCGCAATAGTGAGAGAAAACAGCCAGAAGTAATCATCCGAAAACACATGAAAAACACACATTATTTTGTACAAGAGTTTAACTACTACAATACTGCTCCTATGTACAGGAATATAACTACTATAATACTGCTCCTATGTACAGGAATATAACTACTATAATACTGCTCCTATGTACAAGAATATAACTACTATAATACTACCTCCTATGTACAAGAATATAACTACTATAATACTACCTCCTATGTACAAGAATATATCTACTATAATACTGCTCCTATGTACAAGAATATAACTACTATAATACTGCTCCTATGTACAAGAATATAACTACTATAATACTGCCTCCTATGTACAAGAATATAACTACTATAATACTGCCTCCTATGTACAATAATATAACTACTATAATACTGCCTCCTATGTACAAGAATATAACTACTATAATACTGCTCCTATGTACAAGAATATAACTACTATAATACTGCCTCCTATGTACAATAATATAACTACTATAATACTGCCTCCTATGTACAATAATATAACTACTATAATACTGCCTCCTATGTTACAAGAATATAACTACTATAATAACTGCTCCTATGTACAAGAATATAACTACTATAATACTGCCTCCTATGTACAAGATATAACTACTATAATACTGCCTCCTATGTACAAGAATATAACTACTATAATACTGCCTCCTATGTACAAGAATATAACTACTATAATACTGCCTCCTATGTACAAGAATATAACTACTATAATACTGCCTCCTATGTACAAAGAATATAACTACTATAATACTGCCTCCTATGTACAATAATATAACTACTATAATACTGCCTCCTATGTACAAGAATATAACTACTATAATACTACTCCTATGTACAAGAATATAACTACTATAATACTGCTCCTATGTACAGAATATAACTACTATAATACTGCCTCCTATGTACAAGAATATAACTACTATAATACTGCCTCCTATGTACAAGAATATAACTACTATAATACTGCCTCCTATGTACAAGAATATAACTACTATAATACTGCTCCTATGTACAAGAATATAACTACTATAATACTGCTCCTATGTACAAGAATATAACTACTATAATACTACTCCTATGTACAAGAATATAACTACTATAATACTGCTCCTATGTACAAGAATATAACTACTATAATACTGCCTCCTATGTACAAGAATATAACTACTATAATACTGCTCCTATGTACAAGAATATAACTTCTATAATACTGCTCCTATATACAAGAATATAACTACTATAATACTGCTCCTATGTACAAGAATATAACTACTATAATACTGCTCCTATGTACAAGAATATAACTACTATAATACTGCTCCTATGTACAAGAATATAACTACTATAATACTGCCTCCTATGTACAAGAATATAACTACTATAATACTGTTCCTATGTACAAGAATATAACTACTATAATACTGCTCCTATGTACAAGAATATAACTTCTATAATACTGCTCCTATATACAAGAATATAACTACTATAATACTGCTCCTATGTACAAGAATATAACTACTATAATACTACTCCTATGTACAAGAATATAACTACTATAATACTGCCTCCTATGTACAAGAATATAACTACTATAATACTGCTCCTATGTACAAGAATATAACTACTATAATACTGCCTCCTATGTACAAGAATATAACTACTATAATACTGCTCCTATGTACAAGAATATAACTACTATAATACTGCTCCTATATACAAGAATATAACTACTATAATACTGCTCCTATGTACAAGAATATAACTACTATAATACTGCCTCCTATATACAAGAATATAACTACTATACTATAGTGGAATAAAAAAAATAATATAAAAAAAAAAAAAAAGACATGTGGCACCACCCTGACCATTCGAGGGTCCTGGATGATCAGCTGCAGATATGCGGGGTTGATGGTCTTTATCACAGCCGGTGTGGTTAGAGCATTTATAGACCGCTCCTCACATCCCTGCCTGCAGAGTTAATGAGACAGACAAGGTGGCTTCAAACCCTTCTCAAAACTAAATGTCAGGGACGGAATCTCAATCCTTCCGAAGCAATAAAGACGATAACTTGGCTGTGGTGCCAGAGTCCTCCCAGGGAGCATGAAGTGTCCTGAGCATCTGGGATGAAGAGGAGTCCGACACTCAAGGTTATATCACTGTGAGCCTGGAGGAAATTACAGAAAAAGTCTTCCTAGTACCGTATTTTTCGCCCTATAAGACGCACTTTTTTTCCCCAAAAGTAGGGGGAAAAATGCTGTGCGTCTTATAGGGCGAATACAAGTGAGCGCTTCCATAAGGAAGCGCTCACTTGTACGTAGGGACCCCCATCAGACCTCAGATCAGCCCACCCAGCCACTGATAAAGACCATACTTACCTGTTCTGCGCTGCCGCTGCCGTCCGGTCCCACGCTCCGCGCTCTTCTCTCTTCCCTGCCAGCACGCACTATGACCTGACGCTGCGGCGTCAGGTCATAGTGCGTGCCGGCAGGGAAGAGAGAGGAGCGCGGAGCGTGGGACCGGACGGCAGCGGCAGCGCAGAACAGGTACGGTAAGTATGGTCTTTATCAGTGGCTGGGTGGGCTGATCTGAGGTCTGATAGGGGCACAAGACGCTGATCTGTGGCGTGAGGGGGCACAAAACGCTAATCTGAGGTCTGATGGGGGCACATTCTGCTGATCTGAGGTCTGATGGGGGCATGATATGAGGTCTGATGGGGGCACATTCTGCTGATGTGAGGTCTTATGGGGGCACATTCTGCTGATTTGAGGTATGATGGGGGCACATTCTGCTGATCTGAGGTCTGATGGGGGCATGATATGAGGTCTGATGGGGGCACATTCTGCTGATGTGAGGTCTGATGGGGGCACATTCTGCTGATGTGAGGTCTGATGGGGGCACATTCTGCTGATGTGAGGTCTGATGGGGGCACATTCTGCTGATTTGAGTATGATGGGGGCACATTCTGCTGATTGAGGTATGATGGGGGCACATTCTGCTGATTTGAGGTATGATGGGGGCACATTCTGCTGATTTGAGGTATGATGGGGGCACATTCTGCTGATTTGAGGTATGATGGGGGCACATTCTGCTGATCTGAGGTCTGATGGGGCACATTCTGCTGATCTGAGGTCTGATGGGGGCACATTCTGCTGATCTGAGGTCTGATGGGGGCACATTCTGCTGATCTGAGGTCTGATGGGGGCACATTCTGCTGATCTGAGGTCTGATGGGGGCACATTCTGCTGATCTGAGGTCTGATGGGGGCACAGTGAGATGGTATGGGGGCACAGGGGGCTGATATGGGGGTCTGATGTGATGTCCTTAAATGTATGGGCAGTCTGATAAGAGGATCTGATGAAAAATATTTTTTTCTTATTTTCCTACACTAAAACCTAGGTGCGTCTTATGGGCCGGTGCGTCTTATAGGGCGAAAAATACGGTAAATCCATTTGTGCAATTTACCAAAATCCCTGGCAGCATCCGGTGGAAGCGTCTTCTGCCGCAGACCAGTAGTAAAGACACGGGATCTTATTTATACTGAAAACCATGAAGATAGTCTGCAATAGTCCTCAAGACGACCGGCCGAGGTGCAGGAGTTCAGCTGGAAGTGCAAGGTGGCTTGCACCCCTACATTTTGTAGATGGGGTCGCCATATTGAATCGATATATCAGTAGTACGCATGAACTCAACTCATCCGACCTGTTCGAGTACCGAAGCTATGAATACAGGGCAGGTGAAAAATGATGTGGTCTTATACTCCAGTCACCTATACACCGACAAGCAAAAGGGTAACAACGTTGTGAATGTTCGACTTTAAGGCTCCATATCTCCATCCACTTCCAACTTGAAATCCAACGTGAGATCCAACATCCAGCTCGAGATCCAACATCCAGCTCGAGATCCAACATCCAGCTCGAGATCCAACCTGAGATCCAACATCCAACTGGAGATCCAACCTGAGATCCAATATCCAACTGGAGATCCAACCTGAGATCCAACCTCCAACTCGAGATCCAGCGTTTTATAGACAATCATCTTGGCTATCTCATACATAATTTGGACTTGCAGCTATGTAGCATATGATCAGTTCTGCAGATTCTTCTCATGTATCTGCATTGTTCCTGTTTTGCTCCTGGTGGTGGAACAATCTTTTTCTTCTTGTATTCTACAAATTACAACCTGTTCTCAAATTCACTAATAGCTCCATGTGTTATTAGGCTGATTCCCAAGTGAAAGGTCACTGGGTGGAATCCAGGAGCAGAAGAAGAAGAAGATTTCCCAAGAAAAGAGAAACATCATCATCCAGCTCATTGCTGGCGGTAGCTCAGCCAAGAAAACTGCCAAACTGCATCATGTGAGCGCCATGACAGTGGGAGGAATATGAAATATGAAAAGTCCAGCCATCCATTCCAAAGCCAAGAGGTGGACGTCCAGGCAAAATAGCATAGTCAACAAGTCGGCTCATCACAAGGTCTATCAGTTCTGGCAATGGAGGAGGCTCGTATGCTTCGTAATAGTGAGATCATGGACGTCCATGCAAGCACCGTGCGATGTGCGTTACACAAGTCTGGAATGGTGGCCCGAAAAAGGTGAAGAAGCCTCAACTTCAATATCATCATAAGAAGCGTCGCCTTGAGTTTGCAAAAAAGTACTAACAGTGGAAGATAGGACACGGGTGATTTGGAGTGATAAGACAAAAGTGAATAGACTGGGCTCTGATGGGAGCCAATGGGTCTGGAAGAAGCAAGAGAAAAGGGGGCTAACGGATCGAGACATTGAAGGAACTGTTCGGTGGAGGAAGCCTGATGCGATGGGGTTGTTTCACAGCTAAAGGCGTTGGATACTTGACTAGGATTGATGGTGGTCTCAATGCTGAGCTATATGTGAGTATCCTACAAGCAGAGTTACTTCATACACTCAAGTATTATGGGTATGAAAAAGGATGACAGTCGTCTAGCAGGACAACGACCCGAAGCATATGTCAAGATTGTAGAAGAAATGGTACAATGACTATGAAGTAGAGGGGCAGGATTGGCCCCCACAGTCCCCAGACCTCAACCCAATCCAACACTTGTGGGTAGATGAAGAAAAAGCTGTATTGGCACCCAAGTGACCCAACATTGGGAACATGTAGAAGAGACCTGGGAACAGATTTCGGTCGAGACATGCTTGAATCTGATTGAGAAGATGCCCAGAAGGATTCAGGTAGTGCTGAAAGCCAAAGGGGAATTTACAAAATACTAACAAAATAAAGAAAAATTTTGAATTTTAGGAGCAAAACAGTAACAATGCAGATACATGAGAAGAATCTGCAGAACTAATCATATACTAAATAGCTGCAAGTCCAATGTATGTATGAGATAGCCGAGATGACTGTCTATAGGATGATGGGAGTCTCACGTTGGAAGCTGTAGTGGATGGGGAGATATGGAGCCGCAAAATCAGAAGTTCAAAACCTGGTTACCCTTCTGCTCGTCAGTGTAGACCCCATAAATCATAGTATTCTAAAATAAGCACGAATCTGCTATAAACTACCACAGCTAGGCCATACTGAACAAGCAGGGGGAGAACGGGAGATGTGAACTCAGAACTAAAAATCCTTAAGAATTGTGAATGCAGCTCTGGATGTCACTGGAGTATACATATATACCGTATTTTTTGCTTTATAAGACGCAATTTTTTCCCCAAAAAAGTAGGGGGAAATTGCTGTGCGTCTTATAAAGCGAATACAAGTGAGCGTTTCCATTATGAAGCGCTCACTTGTATGTATTAGGTGCCGGGACCCCCATCAGACCTCAGACCAGCCCACTGTGCCCCCACCAGACCTCAGATCAGCCCACCCAGCCACATAAGGATAAAATAAAAAACTCTCTCACCTCTCCTGCGCAGCGGCTCCTCCCCGGATCCGGCGCTCCTCTGTCTTTTCCACCGGGCTCTGCACTGTCCTGACCGCGTACAGCGTCAGGATGTAGTGTGCGCACTATGACCTGACGCTGCATGCAGTCAGGTGACAGTGCAATGCCAGCAGAAGACAGAGGAGCGCCGGACCCGGGGAGGAGCCGCAGCGCAGGAGAGGTGAGAGAGTTTTTTATATTATTTTTATGGGGCACAGTGGGCTGAATCTGAGGTCTGATGGGCTGATCTGAGGTCTGACGGGGGCACAGTGGGCTGGTCTGATGGGGGCACAGTGGGATGGTCTGAGGTCTGATGGGGGCACAATGGGCTGATTTCATATTTGATGGGGGCACAATGGGCTGATCTCATATCTTATGGGGGCACAGTGGGCTGATCTGAGGTCTAATGGGGGCAGAGTGGACTGATATGGGGCACAGTGGGCTGATATGGGGGATGATGGGCTGATCTGAGGTCTGATGGGGCAGAGTGGGCTGATATTGGGGGCACAGTGGGCTAATATGGGGGATGATGGACTGATCTGAGGTCTGATGGGGCACAGTGGGCTGATTGGGTCTGATGGGGCACAGTGGGCTGATCTGAGGTCTGATGGGGGCACAGTGGGCTGATCTGAGGTCTGATGGGGCACAGTGGGCTGATCTGAGGTCTGATGGGGGCACAGTGGGCTGATCTGAGGTCTGATGGGGCACAGTGGGCTGATCTGAGGTCTGATGGGGGCACAGTGGGCTGATCTGAGGTCTGATGGGGGCACAGTGGACTGATCTGAGGTCTGATGGGGGCACAGTGGGCTGATCTGAGGTCTGATGGGGGCACAGTGGGCTGATCTGAGGTCTGATGGGGGCACAGTGGGCTGATCTGAGGTCTGATGGGGGCACAGTGGGCTGATCTGAGGTCTGATGGGGGCACAGTGGGCTGATCTGAGGTCTGATGGGGTTCTGACATGGAGGGCTGATATGGGGGTCTGATGTGAGGTCCTGAAATTTATGGGGAGTCTGAAATGAGGTGTGATGAAAAATATTTTTTTCTTATTTTCCTACTCTAAAATCTGGGTGCGTCTTATCATCTGATGCGTCTTATAAAGTGAAAAATACGGTATATATATATATATATATAACCATTGAAACTTTAGAATTTTTCGCAGCCAAGACTGCATAGCAAATTCCCGGTTTATTAGAAAAAAAAAAAAGAAAATGGCTCGCCAGGAAGACGTTCCTTCCAAGACGCGGTGAATCTGATCCATGTGCAACAAAAAGTCATCTGACGCTGGGCCGCTGTGTATTAGACGGGGCCATTAATCAATCAATGTGGAAATAGTGAGGCCTGCGGCGCTCTGGAGTTGCTATGGCCTCTATTTGCACAGCAGTGAGTGGACAGTTGGATGACCTCACTCCCTCCTCCACACTTCGAGGGGCGGTATATACCCAAATCATCCGGACATGACTCACTTCATTTATTACAGGGCTGTCTACAGAGCTGCACTTTGTACTCTGTCCAGTACCTGCCTTTATCCACCAGACCCCGCTGACATTTATTTTACAGCTCCTTCGCGCTTTACATCGTTTTAGGCTACTTTCACACTAGCGTTAGCACGGATCGGCACCATAAAGGGTGCCGACGGATCCGTGCTAACGCTATACATGTGTGGAGCCGGAGCAGCGCTCCGGCCCCACACATGACACACATTAAAACAACACACAGACTACATACAAACAAACATACTGACATACATACATACTCACATACTCCCGGGACGCCGCAGAACGTCTTCACGCGCCTCCTGCGCGCAGTGATGACGATTCCCCACAGCGCCCTCTGCTGGGCGCAGTGGGAAAACGTCATCGCAGCGTGCAGGAGGCGCGTGAAGACCTGCTGCCGGCGTCCCGGGAGTATGTGAGTATGTATGTATGTCTGTATGTTTGTATGTATAGGTCTGTATGTTTGTTTGTATGTAGTCTGTGTGTATGTATGCCGGATCCGGAATGACCCCCCATTGGAAATCAATGGAGGACAGATCCGGATTACTGGTGTGTCCACACCAAACGGATCCGTCCCCATTGACTTGCATTGGCGACTCTGAGAAAAATAAAATAATCGGCGTTGATTTTGCATTACACCACGCTTTACACTGCAGCGACATCCAGAGCTGCATTCACAATTCTGCAGACTGCTACTCAGAATCTGTCGGCAACCTGTTGACAGTCACACCTAATACACCTTCAATAGCTGTCCTCCTACTCCTCTGTACACATGCACGCTCAGCTCAGCCAAGCATGCAAGTGTTTTTAGAGAGAAGAAAGCCCCTGCCAGAACAAAAAGTTCAGGCATTTAAATGCAACATGCCCAATCCTTCCTTAGGGCTCATTCAGACGGCCGTATGCTGTTGGCAAAAAAAACGGATCCATTTTTTCTGCTAACAGTTCAGCACGTCCACAAAATAAACGGTTTACCTTCCACATTTTTGCAGACCAATAGACTTCGATGGGGCAACATCCTAATTTTCACTGACAAGTACAGGACATGTTTTATTTGATTTGCGGAGAGGTAGGAGGGAAGAAAAGGGCACCATAGAAGTAAATGGGTCTGCATCTAATCCACAAAAAAAAAACGGATCCGCATTTTTGCGGACAGCATACGGCCATCTGCATAAGCCCAAAAAGGGGTTGTCTCACTTCAGCAGGTGGCATTTATCATGTAGAGAAAGTTAATACAATCCACTTACTAATGTATTGTGATATTGCTGGCTGGATTCATTTTTCCATCACTTTATAAACTGCTCGTTTCCATGGTTACGACCACCCTGCAATCCATCAGTGGTGGTCACACTCGGATACTATAGGAAGAAATGCGGCCTCTCTGATAGCCGGGACCATGGGAGCGCACCTAGGCTGGTGCTTTTTCCTATAGTGTGCGAGCACGACCACTGCTGCTGGATTGCAGGGTGGTCGTAACCATGGAAATAAGCAGTGTATAATGTGATGGAAAAATGAATCCAGCCAGGAAAGGAAGCAATATGGACAATCACAATACATTAGTAAGTGGCTTGTAGTAACTTTCTCTACATGATAAATGCCACTTTCTGAAGTGAGACAACCGCTTTAACTGACAGGGAGGAGTGCGGAGACCCCCATACACATTAGATGGTTGGTAAGTCCCACCGAAATCAGCTAATCTATTGTAATGTCTATGGCTCCTTCACAGCTCCACCAGATTCTGTGGAGGTAAGTTGCTGGGAGGGAAGAGGTCAGACCTACAGTAGTTTCCGGTAGAAGATAAGACAGGATAGATGAAAATCTCGCCTTTTATTTGCGCAGTTTTGATGGAACGCCTTCATAAATCATAATCTAAAGGCTTCGCTCAAATATCCGTACGGAGATCCAGCAGTCTGTTACAGCTCAGAGCGGCCCGCAGGGTCCTCTGCCTCACCGCAGGGTCCTCTGCCTCACCGCAGGGTCCTCTGCCTCACCGCAGGGTCCTCTGCCTCACCGCAGGGTCCTCTGCCTCACCGCAGGGTCCTCTGCCTCACCGCAGGGTCCTCTGCCTCACCGCAGGGTCCTCTGCCTACCGCAGGGTCCTCTGCCTCACCGCAGGGTCCTCTGCCTCACCGCAGGGTCCTCTGCCTCACCGCAGGGTCCTCTGCCTCACCGCAGGGTCCTCTGCCTCACCGCAGGGTCCTCTGCCTCACCGCAGGGTCCTCTGCCTCACCGCAGGGTCCTCTGCCTCACCGCAGGGTCCTCTGCCTCACCGCAGGGTCCTCTGCCTCACCGCAGGGTCCTCTGCCTCACCGCAGGGTCCTCTGCCTCACCGCAGGGTCCTCTGCCTCACCGCAGGGTCCTCTGCCTCACCGCAGGGTCCTCTTGCCTCACCGCAGGGTCCTCTGCCTCACCGCAGGGTCCTCTGCCTCACCGCAGGGTCCTCTGCCTCACCGCAGGGTCCTCTACCTCACCGCAGGGTCCTCTACCTCACCGCAGGGTCCTCTACCTCACCGCAGGGTCCTCTACCTCACCGCAGGGTCCTCTACCTCACCGCAGGGTCCCCACTGACTGCAATGAGATCCGGTGGGGATCCGATCGATTTCCGGCATCAATGCTGGGTTTTGGCTGGACGTTTTTTTGTCCAGCCGACAGATGGCATTTGTGCCGGATCTCCAAAACGGAAACGTGAGGCTACTTTCACGCTTGCGTTGTTGATTCCGGTATTGAGATCCGACAGAGGATCTCAATACCGGAATTAAACAGATCCGATTTTGATATGGCACATCAGGACGCATCCTTTCCGTTAAGATGCGGTTGTGCGAAATCAAAACGGGAAAAAAAAAAAAAAACGGATGAGGCGCTAAATGCATTGAAAGTCAATGGGTGACGGATGTGTATTTTTAGACTCAAAAAAAAAAAAATTCTTTCCGTTGAGGGTTTTTTTGCGGACGATATGCGGAACAATTCACTTCAATGGTTCCGAAAAAAAAAATGGAAGTTGCTCAGTGTGCATTCCGTTTCTGTATGTCCGTATTTCCATTTCGCAATAAAATAGAACACGTCCTATTATTGTCTGCATTACGGAGAAGGATAGGACTGTTCTATTAGGGGCCGGTTTCGTTCCACAAAATACGGAATGCACACTGACGTCATCCGTATTTTTTGGCGGATCAGTTTCTGCAGACAACAAAACACGTTTTCAGTGCCGGAACCGTATTTATGAATGTACACAAAACCGCAGCTTGCGGCAGTTTTGTGTCCGGTCACAAAACAGAACGCTGCCGGAACGGAAGACGTCCTGATGAATCCTGAACGGATCTCTTTCCATTCAGAACGCATGAGGACTAAATGGAAACGTATTTTTTCCGGTATTGAGATCCAATGCCGGAACTCAATATCGGAAAAACAAAAACGCAAGTGTGAAAGTAGCCTTACACGTATGAACGCTCTAGCAGACTGCAGGGATGTCTGCCCTGAACCAAGCATGATGTAGAACAACCGCCTGGATCCAAAGCAAAACACGGATCTCTGAAGTGTAATAACTCTGCAATGACTCATCCCCCAAAAATAGCAAACATCTCACTTTAATCAGCAGAGGGAACGGTACATCATGGCCACTTGGCCAAAATTAATTGAAATTGCCCTTTAATTTCTTTCAACATTCTGCTGCAGATTATCGTTGGGAACAAAATGAGAAGGGGGAGGGGGGATGATTTAGATTAAAAACAAACTTGTGTTGTTTCCCTCAGAATGACTCATCCAAACAAATGCAAAAATTTAAGTGCAATCCACATCGGTCCAGGGAGGCAGGACCCCGAAATGAAACACAGAACATGTCCTGGAAAGTGAAGTCATTTCTGAATCAAAACCAGAGACTAGTTCTCCGTAGAAAAAAATATAGCAGATTTTATTTTTCTACCAGGAATGATGTGCACCCTGTATACCCGACTGGACTCCTCACCCACAACAATTGTACGATATATCAAGATGACAAGAATGTAAAGGAATATCTTCCAATAAAAATCTGTCAACATATAATACTGCCTTGCCATGAACAGGAGTGGAACTATTATAACACTGCTCCTATGTACAAGAATATAACTACTATAATACTGCTCCTATGTACAAGAATATAACTACTATAATACTGCTCCTATGTACAAGAATATAACTACTATAATACTGCTCCTATGTACAAGAATATAACTACATAATACTAATATAACTACTATAATACTGCTCCTATGTACAAGAATATAACTACTATAATACTGCTCCTATGTGTACAGATGATAAATACTACTATAATACTGCTCCTATGTACAAGAAATATAACTACTATAATACCGCTCCTATGTACAAGAATATAACTACTATAATACTGCTCCTATGTACAAGAATATAACTACTATAATACTGCTCCTATGTACAAGAATATAACTACTATAATACTGCTCCTATGTACAAGAATATAACTACTATAATACTGCTCCTATGTACAAGAATACTACTATAATACTCCTATGTACAAGAATATAACTACTATAATACTGCTCCTATGTACAAGAATATAACTACTATAATACTGCTCCTATGTACAAGAATATAACTACTATAATACTGCTCCTATGTACAAGAATATAACTACTATAATACTGCTCCTATGTACAAGAAATATAACTACTATAAATACTGCCTCCTATGTACAAGAATATAACTACTATAATACTGCTCCTATGTACAAGAATATAACTACTATAATACTGCTCCTATGTACAAGAATATAACTACTATAATACTGCTCCTATGTACAAAGAATATAACTACTATAATACTGCAAGAATGCTCCTATGTACAAGAATATAACTACTATAATACTGCTGTATAACTACAGCTCTATGTACAAGAATATAACTACTATAATACTGCTCCTATGTACAAGAATATAACTACTATAACACTGCTCCTATGTACAAAGACATAACTACTATAATACTGCTCCTATGTACAAGAAATATACTACTATAATCTGCTCCTATGTACAAGAATATAACTACTATAATACTGCTCCTATGTACAAGAATATAACTACTATAATACTGCTCCTAATGTACAAAATATAATAACTACTATAATACTGCTCCTATGTAAACAAGAACATAACTACTATAATACTGCTCCTATGTACAAGAATATAACTACAGAATATAATACTGCTCCTATGTACAAAGAGAATATAACTACGTACTATAATACTGCTCCTATGTACAAAATATATAACTACTATAATACTGCTCCTAATATAAACAAGAATATAACTACTATAATACTGCTCCTATGTACAAGAAATATAACTACAAGAATATAATACTGCTCCTATGTACAAGAATATAACTACTATAATACTGCTCCTATGTACAAGAATATAACTAACTATAAACTATAATACTGCTCCTCCTATGTACAAGAATATAACTACTATAATACTGCTCCTATGTACAAGAATATATATAACTACTATAATACTGCTCCCTATGTACAAGAATAATATAACTACTATAATACTGCTCCTATGTACAATAATATAACTATATAATACTGCCTCCTACATAATACAGAATATAACTACTATAATACTGCTCCTATGTACAAGAAATATAACTACTATAATACTGCTCCTATGTACAAGAAATATAACTACTATAAATACTGCTCCTATAGTACAGAATATAACTACTATAATACTGCCCTATGTATACAAGCATATAACTACTATAATACTGCTCCTATGTACAAGAATATAACTACTATAATACTCTGCCCCTATGTACAAGAATATAACTCTATAAATACTGCTCCTATGTACAAGAAATAACTACTATAATACTGCTCCCTATGTACAAGAATATAACTACTATAATACTGCTCCTATGTACAAGAATATAACTACTATAATACTGCTCCTATGTACAAAGAATATAACTACTATAATACTGCTCTTATGTACAAGAATATAACTACTATAATACTGCTCCTATGTACAAGAATATTACTTACTATAATACTGCCTCCTATGTACAAGAATATAACTACTATAATAATACTGCCTATGTACAAGAATATAACTACTATAATACTGCTCCTATGTACAAGAATATAAACTACTATAATACTGCTCCTATGTACAAGAATATAACTACTATAATACTGCTCCTATGAATACAATAATACTGCCTCTTAATATAACTACTATAATACTGCTCTATGTACAAGAATATAACTTACTATAAACTGCTCCTATGTAACAAGAATATAACTACTATAATACTGCTCCTATGTACAAGAATATAACTACTATAATACTGCTCCTATGTACAGAATATAACTACTTATAATACTGCTCCTATGTACAAGAATATAACTACTAATAATACTGCCCTATGTACAAGAATATAACTACTATAATACTGCCTCCTATGTACAAGAAATATAACTACTATAATACTGCCTCCTATGTACAGAATATAAACTACTATAATACTGCCTCCTATGTACAAGAATATAACTACTATTAAATACTGCTCCTATATGTACAAGAATATAACTACTATAATACTGCCCCTATGTACAAGAATATAACTACTATAATACTGCTCCTATGTACAAGAATATAACTACTATAATACTGCCCCTATGTACAAGAATATAACTACTATAATACTTGCCTACTATATACATGTAGAATAACTACTATAATACTGCTCCTATGTACAAGAATATAACTACTATAATACTGCTCCCATATACAAGAATATAACTACTATAATACTGCTCCCATATACAAGAATATAACTACTATAATACTGCCTCCTATGTACAAGAATATAACTACTATAATACTGCTCCTATGTACAGAATATAACTGTTATAACACATAGACGGTGAGCAGGGCAGCAGCTGCCTTCCAGGTGACCAGTCATTCCCAGGTCCGGCCCTGCAGACACTCGTTATAATGAAGCAGGAATTGTTATCCACTTGTCAGCACAGTGCAGCTGTTTGGCAGTGTATGGAGGAGCAGTTATATTTGGATTATTCTACACAAAAATAACTGAGGAATGTGAGCGCTCATTTACCCTTACACGGCCTGGCTGAAGGAAACCGCACACCAGTAAATCAGCTGTACCGAGCAGACTGCGCCTCAAGGGGTTAACAAACATAAGTTTGTGCAGAAAAGAGTAAAACCGAGAGAAGAGCCGACACATGGACACAAACACGCAGCGGTGCAGGCTCCATGGCCGTCACATAAAAGAGGAAAAGGGGAAGAATTTTTTTAAAGTATATTGATTGCAAGGTCGGAGATAAAACACCTGCATCTGGTGAACTGGAGCAAAGCCTCATCTCCCCCTTCACATAAAAAGTAAAAATCATTAAAAACCAGAAAAAAAAAAATAAAAAAAAATTGCCACCTCAACTATGCACACACGAAAGATGGAGCTGGACAAGGAGTGGGGGTCCTACTTGCTGAGATTGTGAGAATGGGGAACACATACCCCATGGAGACTTCCTGAAACGGATGGAGAGGCTGGTTGGAAATGCGCACCTGTGATGATCTGGCAGTGTAATACTGCCGACGACTAGCCGACAAACGACTAACAGGCAAACGCTCATTCACTGGGCAATTGGAATCTTTCCATAGGCTTTAAAATGATCGCTTGCCGGCAAACAGATCATGCTGTGTAATCACAGTCTGCTGCCGGCAAACAATGAGGGATGGGGATGGCATAACGATCGCCCCTCCCCATACTGTGGAGGAGATTGCTGCATTTAATAGCAGCAGTCCCCTCCACTGACGAGCAGGCAATTGCCGGGAAGGAACGCTTTCCTCCCGTCTGGATGATCAACTAGTGTAATACTAACCTTGGGTGGGTCCACAAGTGACTGATTAGCTGCAGATCTGCTGCCCCAAATGTCCTTAAAATGTCCTAAAAATAATGTTTCTGATATACTTTATTAAAGAGGGTTTCCAGGTTCATGCACGATCTTGGTAATGTGCTGCTTTGTATTTGCAGCCTTTCCTGTCACACTGCTATCGCACAGCGCAAGGATCTGTTTTCACTGTGCCAGTGACGTCCCGGGCTTCTCATCACTATGGTGAGTGGAGATGGTAAGTCCTTGCACTGTAGCAATGGGACCTGCAGTGTACGGGCAGGAGCACACATCTCTGCTCCTGCCTGCTCCGCTCAGCTAGTCCAGGCAGAGCACATCATTACAGGGTAACCATGTGCTATGCCAAGCTGAGGGCGCACATCAGGAGCAGTGATGTGTGCTACACCCCGTACACTGCGGGCCCCATTGCTGCAGCGCAAGGACTACGTACACCGCCGAGAAGTCAGTGAAAGGTGAATATAGTGAATGTAAAGCGCGGTAGAATTCAGGACTTTGGGAGCCAATTTCTTTAGTAAAAAGACAAAATCTGTTAATAAAGTATATTAAAAAAAATTATTTCTGCACCCGCCCCGCAGGATTAGCCATCAGCATCAGATCGGCTGATCGGCAGGGGTGCCAGCAATTCGATACTGATGACCTATCCCAAGAATAGGTCTAAAATCCGGGAAAACCCATTTAAAGGGATTCTGTCACCAGGATTTGGCCCATTAAGGTAACCCCACTACGGGATTCTGCTCAGTGTGGTGATTTCAAAAACGTTATTATTATTGTTCCTAGGGATGGATTTGATGGTAAAAAAAACGTTTTTTATATTATGCAAATGACTTACATAAGGAGCCCAAGGGGATGTGCCCAGCGCCGTTGGAGCCCGGCTACGCCGCTACAGTTGGAGCCCAGGACCGCCCACCTCATTATTATTCACTTCACTGCTTCCAGCAGACTCGCTCCGTCACCTTTGTAATCCCGCGCAGGCGCAGTACCTAAAGCGGTCTGCGCCCGTGCGGTCTCCTGGCATCGGCCTCAGCGAAGTTACTGCGCATTGCTCGCCTCTGGTAACACTCTCGCCACTCCACTCTTCCTTTCCGGGTCGAGCGAAGTGCACAGAGAGCCGGCGCATGCGCAGTAACTTCGCTGAGGCCGATGCCAGGAGACCGCACGGGCGCAGACCGCTTTAGGTACTGCGCCTGCGCAGGATTACAAAGATGACGGAGCGAGTCTGCTGGAAGCAGTGAAGTGAATAATAATGAGGTGGGCGGTCCTGGGCTCCAACTGTAGCGGCGTAGCCGGGCTCCAACGGCGCTGGGCACATCCCCTTGGGCTCCTTATGTAAGTCATTTGCATAATATAAAAAATGTTTTTTTTACCAAAATCAAATCCATCCCTAGGAACAATAATAATAACGTTTTTGAAATCACCACACTGAGCAGAATCCCGTAGTGGGATTACCTTAATGGGCCAAATCCTGGTGACAGAATCCCTTTAAAATTATAATCCAACCTTCCGTGCTTGGCCGGGCCTGGACTGGGACCTGCAAATTTTCTACTCGGGGAGTGGAGTGGTTCTCGTCTCCAGGCGCAGCAGAGAGAATATAAAAACCACGTAAAAAGCCTTTCTTAGCAAATGACCCCCACAGTTCTAACTTTGTGGGAGACCCCCTTTAATAGTCTCCCAGGGGTTTCCTGAAATAAGAAAATAACACGGACAACCCTTTTATTGGGGACGACTGACATCAATGAAAAACGAGCGGCCGGCTGGAAAGTGCTGGATAACAACACCGCTCGCCTTATGAGACGCCGCGGTGCCCGTCCATTCTGAACCAGGAGCGATGACGTTCCGTATCTAGTCACATGACCCCAGCTGTTTGTGTCCGGTGGGACTGAAAATGGGGTGGGCCGGAGCCGCCATCTTTTTCCAAACATTTTCCAGCCGACCAGCGACGTTTCCCATCGAGGTCAGACAACCATTTCTAACAGACTCTGGAGTCCACATCCTCGACATTTTCAATAGCTCTTCCTTCAGTCGTTGAATGGAAACGTTCTTGATTACATCAAGAGGCTGAAAACCTGTGCAGCCCTAATACTACTCACAGCTGAGTGTCTGGCACAGTAGCATCCAGTCTAAAGAATTGTGCCGATGTGTTCAGCTACTGTATTGGATGCATGGCCTAAAACTTCTCGCAGCTGAGCGTTTGGCACAGTGGCATCCAATGTAAAGATTGGTGCCAATTTGTTTATCTCAGGGGGATCTACTGTATTGGATGCGTGGCCTAATACTTCTCACAGCTGAGGGTTTGACACAGTAGCATCCAATGTAAAGATTTGTGCAGAGGTTGTTATCTCATGCTATGTTATCTAGATCTATAGAAATCTGCAGCATTCAATGCAGACTACGTCCACTGCACATCTATGGGCGGACTATCTGCCCGGCCCTATGGACATTAGATTGACATCGGATCCACTGTGTGATATTACCAGTGACCAGTGCAGATACCCCTCGGCACCATGCGCCCGCTGGTTACAGGACTGTGAGTTATTACCTAGTTCTCTCAATTCCAGCAATGAGGAGTCTGGGAAATCCGACGTATGAAAACGATGACGACTTATCTCAATAAGAATGTGCCCAGATCAGCGCGGAGCAATGTGCTGCAGCAATTACGGCCGGCACGCAACCTCGACTGGGTTTACTGTCCCGGGGATTTCACAACGCTTTCTCCATCACTTATAACATACGCTCCCTCTGGTTCCTATTTCAGGACATAATACTTAAAGGGAAAGTACATGATTAAAGACAACATGAGCAGTCCTTATGTCATCCTGTGCAGTCAAGTTCTACACAATCAGTTCATATCCACATGTCACTGGGAAAGCTCAATGGGCAGGGAGCAGCCAATACAGCCGGTCCTACCCTCACAGAGGGAGCAGCCAATACAGCCGGTCCTACCCTCACAGAGGAAGCAGCCAATACAGCCGGTCCTACCCTCACAGAGGGAGCAGCCAATACAGCCGGTCCTACCCTCACAGAGGGAGCAGCCAATACAGCCGGTCCTACCCTCACAGAGGGAGCAGCCCAATACAGCCGGTCCTACCCTCACAGAGGGAGCAGCCAATACAGCCGGTCCTACCCTCACAGAGGGAGCAGCCAATACAGCCGGTCCTACCCTCACAGAGGGAGCAGCCAATACAGCCGGTCCTAACCCTCACAGAGGGAGCAGCCAATACAGCCGGTCCTAACCCTCACAGAGGGAAGCAGCCAATACAGCCGGTCCTACCCTCACAGAGGGAGCAGCCAATACAGCCGGTCCTACCCTCACAGAGGGAGCAGCCAATACAGCCGGTCCTACCCTCACAGAGGGAAGCAGCCAATACAGCCGGTCCTACCCTCACAGAGGGAGCAGCCAATACAGCCGGTCCTACCCTCACAGAGGGAGGCAGCCAATACAGCCAGTCCTACCTCACAGAGGGAGCAGCCAATACAGCCGGTCCTACCCTCACAGAGGGAGCAGCCAATACAGCCGGTCCTACCCTCACAGAGGGAGCAAGCCAATACAGCTGGTCCTACCCTCACAGAGGGAGCAGCCAATACAGCCGGTCCTACCCTCACAGAGGGGGCAGCCAATACAGCCGGTCCTACCTCACAGAGGGAGCAGCCAATACAGCCGGTCCTACCCTCACAGAGGGGAGCAAGCCCCAATACAGCCCGGTCCTACCCTCACAGAGGGGGCAGCCAATACAGCCGGTCCTACCCTCACAGAGGGAGCAGCCAATACAGCCGGTCCTACCCTCACAGAGGGAGCAGCCAATACAGCTGGTCCTACCCTCACAGAGGGATACAGCCGGTCCTACCCTCACAGAGGGAGCAGCCAATACAGCCGGTCCTACCCTCACAGAGGGGGGCAGCCAACTTTTCCAAAATCCTGAACTGAAAATCCGTCTAGTTAAAGGGGTTGTCTCCCTTCAGCAAATGGCATTTATCATGTAGACAGAGGTAATACAAGGCACTTACTAATGTAATGTGATTGTCCATATTTTCTCCTTTGCTGGTTTGATTTATTTTTCCATCACATTATATACTTCTTGTTTCCATGGTTACGACCACCCTGCAATCCAGCAGCAGTGGTCATGCGTGCACACTATAGGAAAAAGGGTGGGAGCTCACATAGGCACGAATCAGCAGCAGATCCTGTTCCATGGAAACAAACAGTGTATAATGTGATGGAGAAATGAATCCAGCCAGCAAAGGAGACAATATGGACAATCACAATACATTAGGTAGTGCCTTGTAGTAACTTTCTCTACATGATAAATGCCATTTCCTATGTAAGAACTTTAATTAATTTAATAAGCTGTTACTCAGCTTTCCCCAACCAGATAAGAAAAGCGACAACTCAAGGACTTTATTATATAGCTTCCAGTAGGGAGCGCTGGACTTCCTATGTCCAGGACCACCATGGCGAGACTGCTGGACGTCCTATGTCCAGGCCACGGCGGACTGCTGGACGTCCTATTGTCCAGGACCACCATGGCATGGCGGGACTGCTGGACGTCCTATGTCCAGGACCACCACCATGTCCAGGACCATCTGGGACTGCTGGACGTCCTACGTCCTATGTCCAAGGACCACCATGGCAGGACTGCTGGACGTCCTATGTCCAGGACCACCCTATGGCAGGACTGCTGGACGTCCTATGTCCAGGACCACCATCATCATGGCGGGACTGCTGGACTTCCTATGTCCAGGACCACCATGGCAGGACTGCTGGACTTCCTATGTCCAGGACCATCATGGCGGGACTGCTGGACGTCCTATGTCCAGAACACCATGGCAGGACTGCTGGACGTCCTAATGTCCAGGACCACCATGGCAGGACTGCTGGACGTCCTATGTCCAGGACCACCATGGCAGGACTGCTGGACGTCCTATGTCCAGGACCACCATGGCAGGACTGCTGGACGTCCTATGTCCAGGACCACCATGGCAGGACTGCTGGACGTCCTATGTCCAGAACCACCATGGCAGGACTGCTGGACGTCCTACGTCCTCTTTTGACGGTGGTCTGCCGGTCGTGCCCTTAGACAATGACAAGCTTCCCATGGTTAAATGGAAACACATGTAGGATCTGCTCGGCTGCACATAAATAACCGCAGCATCACATTACAGCGATGGAAGAAGTGCCTGACGTCACGTGGCCAACAGAAAGTGAGAGGTATGGAGGCACTAGAACACATGGGGGATGCACCCTTAAAGGGGATCTCTGGGATTGGACTCCCAGCCTGCAGGAACCTCGAAGATACACATACCCTCTCCCTAGCACGGACATGGTCATCTGTGCCGCTGCAGTCAATGACTGGCGACATGTCACCCATGAGGCCAATCACCGGCTCTAGCTGCGTATGTGACCCTAACGGTGCGGATGCTGACAGATGGAAACGGCGAGGAGCAGGTAAGGAGGGTTCTCTCTTCCACAACCTCACATTTCAAATTTACACAAAACTAAGCCATTTAGCAAATGTTTTACTTCTTTAAACTTAAAGGGGCTTTCTGGGAGTTTTATACTGTTGACCTATCCTCAGGATCTGATCGGTGGGGAATTACATCCTGTATTATACTCCAGAGCTGCACTCACTATTCTGCTGGTGCAGTCACTGTGTACATACATTACTTATCCTGTACTGATCCTGAGTTACATCCTGTATTATACTCCAGAGCTGCACTCACTATTCTGCTGGTGCAGTCACTGTATACATACATTACATTACTTATCCTGTACTGATCCTGAGTTACATCCTGTATTATACTCCAGAGCTGCACTCACTATTCTGCTGGTGCAGTTCACTGTGTACATACATTACTTATCCTGTACTGATCCTGAGTTACATCCTGTATTATACTCCAGAGCTTGCACTCACTATTCTGCTGGTGCAGTCACTGTATACATACATTACATTACTTATCCTGTACTGATCCTGAGTTACATCCTGTATTATACTCCAGAGCTGCACTCACTATTCTGCTGGTGCAGTCACTGTGTACATACATTACTTATCCTGTACTGATCCTGAGTTACATCCTGTATTATACTCCAGAGCTGCACTCACTATTCTGCTGGTGGCAGTCACTGTGTACATACATTACTTATCCTGTACTGATCCTGAGTTACATCCTGTATTATACTCCAGAGCTGCACTCACTATTTCTGCTGGTTGCAGTCACTGTGTACATACATTACTATCCTGTACTGATCCTGAGTTACATCCTGTATTATACTCCAGAGCTGCACTCACTATTCTGCTGGTGCAGTCACTGTGTACATACATTACTTATCCTGTACTGATCCTGAGTTACATCCTGTATTATACTCCAGAGCTGCACTCACTATTCTGCTGGTGGAGTCACTGTGTACATACATTACATTACTTATCCTGTACTGATCCTGAGTTACATCCTGTATTATACTCCAGAGCTGTACTCACTATTCTGCTGGTGCAGTCACTGTGTACATACATTACATTACTTATCCTGTACTGATCCTGAGTTACATTCTGTATTATACTCCAGAGCTGCACTCACTATTCTGCTGGTGCAGTCACTGTGTACATACATTACTTATCCTGTACTGATCCTGAGTTACATCCTGCATTATACTCCAGAGCTGCACTCACTGTTCTGCTGGTGCAGTCACTGTGTACATACATTACTTATCCTGTACTGATCCTGAGTTATATCCTGTATTGTACTCCAGAGCTGCACTCCCTATTCTGCAGCTTCAAACACGACATCTGGTAAGCTGAGTTGTCTTTGGGGAGTCATACTGTGGAAAGTGACATTTTCTTCTGGTTCATTAGAGAATATTGCTGCCTCCCATAGACTACAGGAGCTAAACTATGAGGGTGTCTGTCTACCTGCTTGCTGACTGTTTCCCACAGCCATCAGATCAACTGTGCATGTCATGCATTTACTTCCTGTGTGGAATTATACTAAACATACGTCATATGTATGTTACTGCGCTCCCTGCACATGTATGACGGCTGAAGCTGCCCCTGCACATATGATAGGCTGGTCACTGACTACAAGGTGGTGACAGGGACACACAGGTGTCAGCCATGCCGGAGCCGCCTCGTGTTTATAACAGTCATGTATCTAGCATCCCGCTGAACTTTACCGAATTTGACGGCCGCATCCGCCAGACACCGGTCCCACTTCCTTCCGAGCTCAGACTCCGACATCTTGACCTACTGGAGAGTGCAGCGAGGAGTCACAAATCTCGCGAGAACCTGGGTCAGTCACTCTAGTAAACGAGGTAAGATCTCGCGAGAATAAACCCAGGACTGGCGCTTCCTCCCGTAGTCAAGGTTACCTGCTGTCAGACTCTCCACGTGGTCTTGACCTTGGAAGTTTCAATAACTTTATTGAGAACGACAAAGTGTAAGACTATCCAGCAGTCTCATCCTGTGACAGTCATTGTACCTCATACACGAAATGGTCTAATAGATTTATTATTACAAAGTAATAAAGTAATACATAAGTAATAAATAAAGCTCTCCGTACATTGTAGGCTGGGTTCACATTGAGATTTTTTTCCCATAGTTTACCTCGTTATTGTCTGGCAAAAAAAAAAAAAAAAATTAAAAGGGTTCTCTGGGATTTCGAATAGAGATGAGCGAAGAATTGATTTGATTTGGCTGCTCCACTGAATTTTACAAAAAAATTCACATCATGACGAATTACTTTGTCACGAAGCCCAATTCTTTGTAAGTAGTGGGTGCAATGACAGGGAGCGGCGATTGCTCCTCTCCCCATCGTTGTACTCCTCAGATGCCGCGTTCATAGCGGATCCGGTGTAATATTTAAAAAAAAAAATCATACTTCATCCATTTGCTCACGACAGGCCACCGGCCATACCTCTTGATTGAAGAGCTAGCACTCCTGATGACATCAAGTTGGCCGGCGTGGTGACCTCATATGTCTCTGCACACAGGATTTCATGTGAGATCAGCCGCCGGCCTATCGCAAACAAATGGATGAAGTAAGTATGATTTTTTTGTTTGTTTTTTTTACACTATTTCAAGGAAAATCGATTCACTACCACAAAGCACAAGGAGATTTGGCTTTGCGGCGAATCGAATTTTCCCTGAAATTCGGATCAAAGTACACTTCATGGACTTCGACTGGCCTATCCTTAAAGAGGACCTTTCATGGGTCCAGACATTGTTAAATAAGTACCAGGTTATGTAGGGCATCTAGCATGGATGTAAGAGATTTTATATTTTTTCTGGGCGCTGCTCCGTTCACCCGCTGTGCCCCTGTTGAATTCTCCCGCATGTATGCTAATGCATAGCATCGGAACAGGGAGGAGGAGACGCCAGGGTTTCTCAGTGGACATCTCCTTCTCCCTGGCTGTAGCGCTGTCCAATTGCAGCGGAGAGCTTCACAGCCAGGGAGAAGGTTGATGTTTTTTTCTCCCTGACTATGACGCTCTCCGCTGTGATTGCGCTCCGTACAGTATTAAAACAAAGTTTTATGCGAATCGACTTTGGATGTTTCATCCGAAGTCGATTCGCTCATCCCTAGCCCTATTATTATTTGGGAGTGAGTCAATAGCCAAAAGCAGTAGTGCTAACTACTGATCTAGGGATTTGGAGGTTTTCAAACTGTTTTGTTACTGATTCCCAAAAATAAGACAATATGGGGCAGGACCAGAATATATGGAGGATGGAATCCCCCATACCCTCTCCAGCAATGAGGTTGCATACCTCCCAACTTTGTAAATTAACAAAGAGGGACACATTGCGCAATGCACCCCACTGCAAATTTTTTCAGAACTAGGCCACGCCTCGAACTCCTCCCAATACATAACTATACAACTAATCCCACCCAGTCCCCTTACTGCCCCACGTTGTAATTATTCCCCAGTTATGTGCCCCCAGTAATATGCCTACATTGTGCCCCCCAGTAATATGCCCACATTGTACCCCCAGTAATATGCCCTGTCATGTGCCCCCAGTAATATGCCCTGTCATGTGCCCCCAGTAATATGCCCACATTGTGCCCCAGTAATATGCCTACATTGTGCCCCCAGTAATATGCCCACATTGTACCCCCAGTAATATGCCCAGCTGTGCTACCCAGTAATATGCCCTGTCATGTGCCCCCAGTAATATGCCCTGTCATGTGCCCCCAGTAATATGCCCACATTGTGCCCCAGTAATATGCCCACATTGTGCCCCCAGGTAATATGCTGTGCCCTCCAGTTATATGCCCACATTGTGCCCTCCAGTAATATGCCCACATTGTGCCTCCCGGTAATATGCTGTGCCCCCCAGTAATATTCTCACATTATGCCACAGAAAGTAAAGGCCGATGCTGGTGACAGCGACAGCGCTTCATTATTCCTCCTCCCTGCAGGCTCTCCACTCCTCTGGTCTGTGAGGGGGCGGGGCCAGCTGGTAGTCAGCCTCCACAGACTAGAGCAGCCGATGTCCTGCTGAATGTGTTGTTTTGTGTTTTTTTACTTTACTTTCTGTGGCACAATGTGAGAATATTACTGTGGGCCCCGCATATTACTGGGAGGCACAATGTGGGCATATTACAGAGGGGCACAATGTGGGCATATTACTGGGAGGCACAATGTGGGCATATTACAGAGGGGCACAATGTGGGCATATTACAGAGGGGCACAATGTGGGCATATTACTGGGGGCAACAATGTGGGCATATTACTGGGAGGCACAATGTGGGCATATTACAGAGGGGGCACAATGTGGGCATATTACTGGGGGCAACAATGTGGTCATATAACTGGAGGGCACAGCATATTACTGGGAGGCACAATGTGGGCATATTACAGGGGGGCACAATGTGGGCATATTACAGGGGGCACAATGTGAGCATATTACTGGGGGGCACAATGTGGGCATATTACTGGAGGGCACAATGTAGGCATATTACTGGGGGGCACAATGTGGGCATATTACTGGAGGGCACAATTTGGGCATATTACTGGGGGCACAATGTAGGCATATTACTGGGGGCCACAATGTGGGCATATTACTGGGGGCACAATGTGGGCATATTACTGGGGGCACAATGTAGGCATATTACTGGGTAGCACAGCTGGGCATATTACTGGGGGCACAATGTGGGCATATTACTGGGGGCACATAACTGGGGAATGTCTCTGCTTATGGCAACTGTCTCTGCTTCCTATGGACGCAGGGACAACTGCCAGAAAGTGGGACATACCTCCCCATACCGAGACAGCGGGACAGTCACTGCAATCCGGGACTGTCCCACTGGATCCGGGACGGTTGGGAGATATGAGGTTGCGCAGTACCTTATATGCGGGATAAGTGTAGGGGAGTGTAGTACCACTGTCCCCAATGGGATGCACAGGTAGTGGCTTTATGTGCCCATTTAATTGCCTGCAGCCGTTCTGCTCGGGTGAACTGTTTAGTTAAGTCTCCCTCCCACTGAGACATCTGTGGCAATTTTTGGAATTACATATTTTTTGTTAAAAGCGCATATATCCCTCCAATCCCTTACCTTTGTTTCAATATGTTGTAGGAGTTCTTGTAGGGGATCGGGAATTTTGAGGGTAGAAATATTGGATTTAGAAAGAAAGGATACTATCTAATTGTAGTTCTACATTTCTTTTTTTTTTTATTAAAATGGCTGTGATTCTTAGGCTACTTTTGCACTAGCGTTTTTGCTGTATCCGGCAGGGTTCCATAAAAACGCTTCCGTTACTGACGGATCCGTCATGAACTCCATTGAAAGTCAGTGGGGGACGGATTTGTTTTCTACAGTATTGTGCCAGATTGTGTCAGAGAAAACAGATCCCTCCCCATTGACTTGCATTATGGGTCATGATGGATCTGTCTTGCTCCACATCCCCGTCTGGGAACGCAACTAAGAGGAACGGATTGTATTTTGGAGCACTCTGTTCTGATCAGTTCAGTTTTGTCCCCACTGACAATGAATGGTGGACGAAACTGAAGCGTTTTTTTCCGGGATTGAGCCCCTATGACGGAACTCAATACCAGAACACTCTAACGCTAGTGTGAAAGTAGCTTGAATAACCTGAATAATGCATTTAAAGGGGATGTCTCAGTTCAGTAAGTGGGATTTATTATGTAGAAAAAATGAATACAAGGCACTCACTAATGTATTGTTATTATCTATATTGCTTCCTTTGCTGGCTGGATTCATTTTTCTATCACATTATACACTGCTCGTTTCCATGGTTACGACCACCCTACAATTCATCAGTGGTGGTCGTGCTTGCACACTATAGGAAAAAGCACCAGCCTATGTGCGCTCCCATGGTCCCGGCCACCAGAGAGGCTGATACTTTTTCCTATAGTGTGCAAGCACGACCACCACTGATGAATTGCAGGGTGGTCGTATCCATGGAAATGAGCAGTGTATAATGTGATAGAAAAATGAATCCAGCCAGCAAAGGAGGCAATATGGAGAATCACAATACATTAGTAAGTGCCTTGTAGTAACTTTCTCTACATGATAAATGCCACTTACTGAAGTGAGACAACCCCTTTAACAGGTTATTTAGGGTCCAATATCAACTCTATAAAATGACACGTAAAAAAAAAGATATAGAAAAAAAACCCATCTTTTTTCTATATCAGTAGCACAAGGAAAATAAAAAAATTATAGAAATTACACAGTAATCCCCCCTGTAAAAAATGGAAAAACAATTTCTGCCACATAAAATACAGCCACATCAATTAAATTATAAAAAAAAACATGGCTGCTGAAACGCTAAATTTAGCGGGCAGGATGGATCATTAACGGGTAAAGGGACATTCTGTTTGGTACAAAGGATAGGAAATAAATGTTAGGGCTCATGCACACAAACGTATTTTTTTGTCCATCATTTTTTGTGGATCGGACACTTTCACTTCAATGGGGCCACCAAAGATGTGGACAGTACACTGTGTGCTGTCCGCGTCCGTATGTCCGTTCCGTGGCCCCGCAAAAATATAGAACATGTCCAATTCTGGTCCGCAACACGGACTGTTCTATTATGAGCCAGATGTTCTGTAAAATGCGGAACGCATTCCGCCAGTATCCGTGTTTTGCAAATTGCAAAAACGGAAAAAGCCATGTGCATGAGCCCTTAGATTGGTGGGAGTCCTCCACTGATCACAAAGAATGAGGACCCTGTAACCTGCAGGGTTGAGCATGCGCATTACCACTCTGTTCCTCTGTACGGAGATACTAGAAATAGCCGAGCCCTGTGATCTGCCACCTCCATAACTGCCGTTCTGTTCATTTCGGGGGCCCCATGATCGGTGGCGGTCTAAGTAGTAGAATCCAAAGTGATCCAATAGGTATTCCCCATTCTGTGGACAGGAGATAACTTGATACAAAAAGAATATCCCTTTGATACCTCAGGCACATGACCGCATTTTTGGTCCTCATTCGACCAGATGTGGACCCATTGATTTCAACGGGGCCACAAAAACTTCAGGCAGCACGGTACATGCTAAACGGGAAAGCATGGGATGCAAGTCTGGCTTTAGTGCGGATCCAAAATGAATATGGCCGTGTGCATGAGGCCTTACATGTATGCTTGGCCTTTTTTCAACGGGGATTGGAATAAGCTTGTGCAAATCTCGTCGAGACCCCTCCGGCATAGGTTTATTTCCCACATCTGCCATCAGCTGAAGGCTCATGTGAGCCTTATCTCTGATCTCCTAACTTCATAAACACTCATTATAGCCATACTATTAAACTCTTATCAAACTGATAAGAATATGGCCTAAATGAGTGCTTATGAGGTCAGGAGATGAGAGATAAGGCTTCACACGAGCTGTCATCTGATGGAACTCAGCAGGGACAGACTGCAATTAGTCCTTCACAAAAAATAAATACAGAAAATTTTAAATAAAGACCAATATATTTATTATACAGTACTTACCAGCACCCATGTGATCTCTGTAGGCCGCAGCCTGCGCTGCTCTGTGAAGGCCTCCAGGCCTGTCTCTAGGTTACGCTCTGTCTCTAGGGTACGCTCGCTTCTTGGCTCTTAAAAGTCCAGCTCGCACACCCTAGTTGCTTCCAGCCAATGGCTGGTTACTTGTGTCTCTCTAAGGCACGTTCCCCAGGTGGAAGGTGCCTGAGCTTTAGGTTCCTAGCTTGCTACTGTTCCAGTGAAGGTGTGCGTATCTGTTTGTCTGCCTGTATACCATACCTCTGCCTGTTCATCGATTCTGATCATCTGCTGCCTGCCCTGACTATAGCCTGACTACTGTATTAGGACCCGCAATAATACGGGGGCCGCCCGGCGTGTGCCCCATTCAAAATGCCTATATTTTGTCTTATACGGACAAGTATAGGACATGCTTCATATGGAGCTAGCTCCGTACAGCGGCTCCCCGCGCGCCATAGAGATGAATGGGGGCGCATCTATTCCGCAATATTGCGGGATAGATACGGCCCCATTCATACGGTCGTGTGAATGGGGCCTTAACCCATTGCTGCCTGGCCTGATCTCAGACCAGTTTGACTGATTTGCATGAACTCTGCTCGTCCTGTTTCTGACTATGCGTATTATCTGAACCTTCAGTGCTTCTCACCAGTGTCTCTGACCCCCGTGGATCAGCTGCTGACTACACCAGGACTCAGGGATCCACATAGCCTTTCTGCTGCCTGAGGCAAAAACTGATACAGCAGCCACCCCTCCCCAATGCCAATTTCTTAACCTAACCCCTTCCATTGAGCTCATGGCCCTCCCGCTGCCCCCTCTTGCCTATACCTGGTGCTGCCGGAGGCGATCGCCTCACCTTGCCTCATTGGTGGTGCACACCTGCCAGAACTATTCCAGGAGGTAATAGCTTGGTGGCTCCCCTGCAGCAAAGTCCATATCCCTGTATAGGGGATTGCCGGGATAATGCCCTTAGGTCTAGCCCAAAGTCAAACCGGTTAGATGACACAGCGGGTCCATGCCCACTGCCCGTTACAGCTGGGTGACAATCTATATGACCGTTATTACATTACATATCACATCTTGGCACCTTTGCCTAGCTGTGAATGCACATAAACAGATTTGCCATTCAGACTTCTGGGTGACAGCAGCTGTGAGTATACTGGCAGGCATGCTTGCTGTCACCCAGCTTTCCCACAAGCAGCTGAGCACCAGCTATATATCATATGATTGACCATATAGCCTAGGCCTACCCCGCCCCGGCCTTCCCCGGGTAATACTCTGAGATAAGTGAGAACGCTGTGTGTCATACTTCCTCTTGTCTGCAGCCAGCACTATGACTGTGCAGCATTTACAGGAACTTCATAATCCATGTAAGGGACTAATACTTCCCACTCATCCCAGACTGATACGGGGTAAAGGGGTCTTCTGGGCCCCAGTGAAAAATCTGTAAATAGGTACCTGGACCTGGGTGCCATATATGCACCCCTTATTGTAATATCTCTCCTGGAGGAGCAGGCAGGGGCGTAGCTATAGGGGGTGCAGAGGTAGCAATCACTACCGGGCCCAGGAGCCTGAGGGGGCCCAAAGACCCTTGTGCTGCATAAGAAAACACACAAAGTTCTGAGGGAAGGGGGCCCAAGCTGAACTCTTACACCATGGTCCATGAGCCTTTAGCTACACCCCTGGGAGCAGGCAAGTCCTCAGGACAGTGTTACAGTTGAATACTGTGGCGGCTGCTGCACTGCGGTTTTTTTCTGCTGGGGCGGTATTTTGTGCTGCACTACAGTATTGCTGACCCTGCCTACTTGTATTGGCCCTGCCTAATCATGTTGCCCCATCTTCTGTCAATTTAGACACACCTACAACTTGGGGCCACTTTTCGCTTTTTTCCAGGGCCACTTTAAGTTCCCAGTCCGCCCCTGTTTAACACCGTATGTGCCATGTGTGGCTGAACCCTTATGGTGGGCATTGGCTGGCAGAGAGCTCAATACGACAGCAGCACAGATCTCACCCCTGTTCTGGACTCCAGTCTGATCGCTCGTACCTTCCCCGATTCTTTCTTGTTACCAAAACCCATTACTGATGCACCAATGCCTCTACCCTCAGGCAGTTATTAGAACAATGTGCCAGTCACTGAACCAATGCCTCCACCTGTGTCAGTAACTGCACCAATGCCTCTACCCTCTGCCAGTCAATGCACCAATACCTCCACCCTGTGCCAGTCAGTGAACCAATGCCTCCACCTGTGCCAGTCACTGATCCAATGCCTCTACCCTCTGCCAGTCAATGCACCAATACCTCCACCCTGTGCCAGTCACCGTGCCAATGCCTCCACCTGTGCCAGTCACTGCACCAATACCTCCACCCTGTGCCAGTCACTGCACCAATACCTCCACCCTGTGCCAGTCACTACACCAATGACTCTACACTGTGCAATTAAATGCACCAATGCCTCTACCCTGTGCCAGTCACTGCACCAATACCTCCACCCTGTGCCAGTCACTGCACCAATACCTCCACCCTGTGCCAGTAACTGCACCAATGACTCTACACTGTGCAATTAAATGCACCAGTGCCTCTACCCTGTGCCAGTCACTGCACCAATACCTCCACCCTGTGGCAATCACTCAACCAAATGCCTCTACCCTGTGCCAGTCACTGCACCAATACCTCCACCCTGTGGCAATCACTCAACCAATGCCTCTACCCTGTGCCAGTCACTGCACCAATACCTCCACCCTTTGCCAGTCACTGCACCAATACCTCCACCCTGTGCCAGTCACTGCACCAAAGCCTATTATTGCTATTATCATACAGGACCTGCCCCTGCTTATTATTATTATTACGTAGGACCGGCCCCTGCTTATTATTACTATTATCCTATAGGACCGGCCCCTACTTATTACTACTATTATCCTATAGGACTGCCCCCTGCTTATTATTATTATTACGTAGGAACGGCCCCTGCTTATTACTACTATTATACTATAGGACCGGCCCCTGCTTATTATTACTATTATCCTATAGGACCAGCCTCTGCTTAGTATTATTATTATCCTATAGGACCAGCCCCTGCTTATTACTACTATTATACTATAGGACCATCCCCTGCTTATTATTACTATTATCTTATAGGACTCGCCCCTGCTTACTATTACTATTATCCTATAGGACCGGCCCCTGCTTATTATTACTATTATCCTATAGGACCAGCTACTGCTTACTATATATGATTGGCTACTAAGTATCAAATGACCATGACCATCCCATGCTTATAATCACTATTATTATATGTGACTGTATGAATTGTGTAACTCGCCCCTAACTGGCCCCGATTATATGACTATTATCATTATTTTATTATACATGACGGTCCGCTGGTTGCAATGTCTATACCCTGATTGTTACTGTTAAAAAATGAATGCCCCCATAGTCTTATTATTATCTGTCCTTCTGTACAAGTCAGTCTTAATATGATTATTATATTCCCCTCATCCGTCAGTCTCAATCTCTCTCATTACGATTATTATGTCTATTTACACTTCTTTTATCTTATGATAACGACCATGACCAACATTGTGACTGACTCAGAGGCTGCCATATAGGCATCCGACCCCCATGCACACTAAGGTCAATTTTGTAAATGCCAATTTGCCCTTTTATTAATTTTTGATTACAATATAATTATAGCATTTTTGCCCCTCTGACCCTCTCAGCCTCACCCTACCTCATTACTATACTGATTATAATGATTATTATTATTCTTTTCTCTTGTGCTCCTGTCAGCACTGATTACTCTCACTATGATTATTATTATTATTACTATTATAACATTACTATGTTGCTCTTCCGCTCCTGTCACTCTCACCCTCTCTTATTACTATCAATATCCATGGCCCCGCCCCTCTCCTCGCTCAGCCGCAGGCTCCGCCTTCCTGTCAGTTACGTCACGTACTCCATACTTGGTGATGACTGGGAGGAGAAGCTCTGATTGGCTGAAGGGGCAGTGTGGCGGGCGTGTCCGGAGCTCGCGAGCAACTGACCCGGATGTTCACTCCTAGGTCCTAAGGAAGTGGAGGCGCCGCCGGGCCTACGGGGCACAGCGATACCGAACCGTAACAGCACCGGAGAGCCCGGCCCTAACCCACCGCAGCCATGGTAACTGCAGGGGACTCCCGCCTGTAAGGGGGAAAGGAGGGAGAAGGGGGACGACCGCGGGTAATAGGCCGTAATCTGTCAGTTGCACAGCGCCCGTGATGTCATTCTGCGGGCACCATGACGACACAGGGAATGTAGGGCGGGTTGTAAAGGCAATTGAGGGTCTGTAGACCCCTAAGATAACGTCCGAGTGTGGTAGTGAGGTCATATTCCTGTGCAACGCCCAGCCTGCCCCTATATGCAGATCAGGACCTCTGTATAACATCCTGTACCCCAGACTGACCATGTATACAAGTCACCACCTCTGTATAACACCCTGTACACCAAACTGTCCCTTTATACAGATCAGCGCCTCTGTATAACACCCTGTACACCAGACTGTCCCTTTATACAGATCAGCACCTCTGTATAACACCCTGTACCCCAGACTGCCCCTATATACAGACCAGGGCCTCTGTATAACACCCTGTACACCAGACTGCCCTTATATACAGATCAGGACCTCTGTATAACTCCCTGTACCCCAGACTGCCCCTATATACAGATCAAGACTTCTGTATAATACCCTGTACACCAGACTGCCCCTATATACAGATCAGGACCTCTGTATAACACCCTGTACACCAGACTGCCCTTATATACAGATCAGGACCTCTGTATAACACCCTGTACACCAGACTGTCCCTTTATACAGATCAGCACCTCTGTATAACACCCTGTACCCCAGACTGCCCCTATATACAGATCAGGACCTCTGTATAACACCCTGTACACCAGACTGCCCCTATATACAGATCAGGACCTCTGTATAACACCCTGTACACCAGACTGTCCCTATATACAGATCAGGGCCTCTGTATAACTCCCTGTACCCCAGACTGTCCCTATATACAGATTGGGACCTCTGTATAACACCCTTTACACCAGACTGTCCCTATATACAGATCGGGACCTCTGTATAACACCCTTTACACCAGACTGTCCCTATATACAGATCAGGACTTCTGTATAACTCCCTGTACACCAGACTGCCCCTATATACAGATCAGGACCTCTGTATAACACCCTGTACACCAGACTGCCCCTATATACAGATCAGGACCTCTGTATAACACCCTGTACACCAGAACTGCCCCTATATACAGATCAGGACCTCTGTATAAACACCCTGTACACCAGACTGCCCCTATATACAGATCAGGACCTCTGTATAACACCCTGTACACCAGACTGCCCCTATATACAGATCAGGACCTCTGTATAACACCCTGTACATCAGACTGCTCCTATATACAGATCAGGACCTCTGTATACCACCCTGTACACCAGACTGCCCCTATATACAGATCAGGGACCTCTGTATAACACCCTGTACATCAGACTGCTCCTATATACAGATCAGGACCTCTGTATACCACCCTGTACATCAGACTGCTCCTATATACAGATCAGGACCTCTGTATAACACCCTGTACACCAGACTGCCCCTATATACAGATTACCACCTCTGTATAACACCCTGTACACCAGACTGCCCCTATGTACAGATCAGGACCTCTGTATAACACCCTGTACATCAGACTGCCCCTATATACAGATAAATACATCTGTATAATACTATGCATCTATATATAGGGCAGGGGTTGTAATAATACTGCTGTGCTTCACGTGCCCCCTTTCCCCCTGTGTTGGGGGTCATTGTTGGGTCACATAGGGGCAGCTGCGGTCACATTGGGCAGGTGAGCTGACGCTCATGTTCTGTGGTGTCTTGTCTTATTGCCTGCGCTGTCCTGCTTACATTGCATATAATAGTTATGTTGTCTGTGTTTTGTTACAGTGTATCAGTGCAGGCTGCCCTCTATGCGCTTAGCACAGCAGCACAAATCTGTGTCCTGCTCTGGACTGATACATTGTCACAGACCCTCAGCTGTTAGAAGTACCCGGGGCTTTTATTCTCTATCTATACACAACGGAGGACATTTCTGAAGCTTTCTTAAAGGAATTTGTTTTTGTTGCCCATAGCAACCAATCACAGTGCAGCATCTGTTTTTACAGCAGAATATGAGATGAAAGCTGCACTGCCATTGGTTGCTATGGGCAACAGACACTTTTTTTTTTCTTGACGGCTTTGTAAATCTTTATTGTCCGTTTACTGTCTACAAGCAGAGGTACTGAGAGTGCATTTGAAGAGGAAGAGTGTGAACGGAGAGGTTCTATGCACCCTCTACTGTTTCCTCTTCTGTGTCCGCCATTGATTAGGACCAGGCATGTTCTGGGTACCCATGATGGGCTCTGTGTGCCCCCCTGTAATGTGTAGATTTGTACCTGAACTTGTTCTGGATTTGCCACCACCCCGCTGTCCTATGTTATCAGCCAGTTCATTGCAGGCTGTTCCGTTACAGTGTGTCAGGAATTTCTCCATCACTCCGCCACTTCCTTGTTTTTCTTCGCTCCTGAATGCTGCCGGGCAGTGATTCTGCTTAAAGGGGCGTCGCGGGTTTAAAGGGGTTATTTGACCCCAGAAATGACTCCCATATGCCGAGGCCCCTCGCTCCCCAGCACCCACGACAGCTTCTGACGCCTGCACGGCCACCGCTGCATCTCCCCGTTGCACAGATGACAACATCCGACCTTTTGGGATAGCCAATAGCAGGAGGTGACGGGAACGAGCCTCCCTAGTGTCAACAGCGATGATAGGGAGGGTCGTTCCCGTCACCCCCTGCTGTTGGCTAACCGCGTGACTGGGAGATGTTTTTATCCGCATGGCGGGAAGATGCCACGACGGGCGTCAGAAGCGACATGGGTGCCAGGTAAGTTGATCGTATGTGAGGGGCCTGGGCATATGGGAGGCATTTCAAGGGTCGGGTAACCCCTTTAAGGCCTCATGCACACAGCCGTATGTGTTTTGCTGTCTGCTAACCACGGATCCGCAAAATCCGCATACCGGCCGCGTGCATCCCGCTCTTTAGAAATGGCTGTTCTTGTCTACACAGCGGACATGTATAGGGCACGTTCCATAATTAGCTGCACGGACAGTACGTGGATGCGGACAGCACGCAAATGCGGACAGAACGCGGATGACATCTGCATTTTTTGTGGCTCCATAGAAATGAATGGGTCCACGTGCAATCCGTAAAATAATGCAGATCGGACGTGGATCAAAATACGGTCATGTGAGGCCTAATGGTGGATGCAAGTTTTTGTAAAATCTTAATTGACTCCAGTTTCCCTCAGTTTCCTTTTTTCATGCTTGCTGTCAATGAATGGAAACTGCTCAGGCCTTGAGAGCCTCTCATACTGTATCCAGTCTGGACAGTCCTATGCGGAACATATGGGCAGCACCTCTCCCTGACATGAACTTTTGCTACAGTGTATCAGTGCCCTGAAAATGTATGTGCAGACCTAGTTCTTTTTCACAGCTGAGGGTTTGTAACATTTGCATCCAGTCAAGAGAATTCTCAGCAGTATAAATTTCTCCCTGTCCTGATTGTTCGTTACAGTGTATCAGTGTCCTATAGATGCATGTGCTTTTTCACAGCTGAGGGTTTGTTACAAGTGCATCCAGTCTAGCAGTCCTCAGCAGCACAAACCTTTTTCCCATCCTGATTGTTCGTTACAGTGTATCAGTGCCTGAAAATGTATGTGCAGACCTAGTGCTTCTCACAGCTGAGGGTTTGTTTCTATTGCATCCCATAGACAATGTTTAGCAGCACAAACCTCTCCCGTCCTGATTGTTCGTTACAGTGTATCAGTGCCTGAAAAAAAAAAAAGTATGTACAGGACTAGTGCTTCTCAACTGCTGAGGGTTTGTAACAATTGCATCCAGTCTAGTCAACCCCCAGCAGTATAAACCTCTCCCTGTCCTGATTGTTTGCTACAGTGTATCAGTGACCTGGGAATGTATGTACAGGCCTAGTGCTTCTCACAGCTGAGGGTTTGCTGCAGTTGTAACCAGTCTGAGCAAAAATCCTCAGTGATCCGAACAGTCAGAGGTAGGCAATCTGTGGCACTCCAGCTGTTGTGAAACTACAACTCCCAGCATGCACACTTGCTCTACTCCTCTCAGAACTAAATGCAGCATGCTGGGGATTGTAGTTTCTCAACAGCTGGAGTGCCGCAGGTTTGTCCACCTCACTGCGCAGAAACATTGTAACAAACCATCAGGGCAGGAGGGAGATTTGCGCTGATGATTTGTTTAGAGAATTACGTGGACTGGATACAATTGTAACAAACCCTCAGCTGGGAGAAGTACTAGGTCTGTCCAGATTCTCTGCCCTGGATGTAAACCGGAGTGTTTCCGTTCACTGACAGCCAGCAGGGATTTTGAGACCGTTGAAGCTGTAATATCTGCAGATGCAGAGGGGCCCATCTGATGTATAGTAGATAATATATACACGTTCTTGGAGTCCAGGACTCTTTAGGTTCTGCCCAGGGCTGGTCTCGCTGAGAACGCGGGTGCAGTGTATGGTAACTTCCTGCCGCGGAGGATGTGGGCAGCGGCGGGCACAGCGCTTCCTCCTAGAAGAAGCTGGGGGGCGTGCGTCCTGCTGCATGTCTGGTCCTGTCTGCAGTCCCCGGCTCCATGCGGGACGTTCCTGCTTCGTGGCGCTCTCTTCACACGTCCTGCCTCTCTGTTAAACTGGCTGAACCAGATAAAACCGCAGCTCGCTTCCTCCTCGCCGGGTCTGCGCGTGCGATTGCATCGTCTTCACATTCCGATCACTGGTGCTCGTTAACGTATTGCGCCACTTCTTTTTACCCCTAATTTGTAGCCAGGATAGGTAGTTTTTTTTTTTTTTCCTGAAAAGTTAAGGGGTGGAATACCGTCACCATATAGCAGTACGTGCACCGTCACATGGCAGGCGAATGTACTGCTGCTAATGGCACGTGTCCTGATCCGTTTAATTCCCCGTCACTGGGTCAGACTGGCTGAAACAAACCGATGTCCCTGTATGGGAAGCAAGGCTTTGTCGCCGGGGTCATGCGGGCAGCGTAGGGCCGTATTCACAAGCCTGTGTTTATTTAGGCGAACGCTTAAAGTGCAATTCCCTAATGCACTTCTGTTACAGGGATGGCTCTTTGTAATTAGGCGGATTATGGAATTGTGTAGCATCGTACGTCACGTTACACGACTGTTGTGCAATTCGAGACGCACAACTTTCCCCACGTGTGTCACACCACAGTACAAGTGGACACTTTGGCCACGGCTATGTGTGGAGTTGTGGGGGTCATTACCTATAACCGTCCTGCTGACGAGATACGTGATAGATTACACATATAATCCTATGGAGGCGTCATCTTGGTGCCGCTGTACATTAAATTATGATTACGGGTCGGTGCCCCTCTCCCGGGCGGCGGTGCCGTCCTCGCGGCTTCAGGCTCCGCATTCCGTCACATTAATGCTTTCACATCTGCTGTAACCCTATACCCTCCAGTCTCCGCTCTGCAGCTTCCTGACGCTTTCCATAATGAGCCGCCAAAAATAGAGACTGTGCCCGAATGGCAGCTCGCACGTCGGGAAGGTGGAGAACATGCGGGCGCATGGACACTGGTTACTATGGCAGGAGGAGAGCGAGGTCTGAGCCCCGTCGTGCCTCATTGACCCTTCTGTGCCAGCTTATCCCAGATCTGAAGGCCGGTTGCTAGGGAATGTTAACTTCATTGGAAATTAATGTTTCCATAGTAACCAGACTGTCAGACAGGACTCGGCTGCTTGGCTTAGGCCTAAATCAGCACCATTAAAGTCTGTGGGACTGTTCACACGACCATTTTTTTTTTTTTTTTACGGCCAGAGAATAACAGATATCCAAAAATAAGGCGTGTCCTATTTTTCGCCCTTTTGACGGACCCCAGACGGACCCCATTGAAATCAGTGGGACTGTGTAAAATGGCATTGCACCTGTCTAATGCCCACTAAAAATGGGTACGCTATATAAAAACAAAAAACCCTTCCACAGGGATGCACAGGTACACTTTCTCAGCACTGAAGGCAGCAGGACCTGACGCTCCCAGCCTGATCATGTGACGCCTCCGGAGCAAGTGTTCCCAGCCGTTCCGAGGGGGGTATTGTTTTCTATTTTGGATTTGTTAGTACTGCAAAGGGTGGGGGGCATTATATGTCCTGGGGGCACTATGGGGGTGGTCATTATATGTCCTGGGGGCACTATGGGGGGTGGTCATTATATGTCTGGGGGCACTATGGGGGTGGTCATTATATGTCCTGGGGGGCACTATGGGGTGGTCATTATATGTCTGCCCTATGGGGTGGTCATTATATGTCCTGGGGCACTATGGGGGTGGTCATTATATGTCCTGGGGGCACTGTAGCGGGTGTAATATATTCTAAGGACACTGCAGCGCTCCAGATCTGCAGCGCATCATAAAGTGTATGAAATAAGACAAATCTCATGTGCACGTTGGGGTCATTTATGATTAGATGTATGCCACTTTTTGGCATATATTGAAGATTTTGGCAAAATCTGCAACTTTTGGCGCTTCTACGCCGGTGCCGAAAAAAGGTGGCGTGAGCGTATAGGAGGACGGCCAGTAGGACCGTCTCGTATACCATTTTGTACACCGGTTTTTAGGAGCTGCCGTATGTGGATTATGCGCCTTAGTTACGTAGAAGCTGGCTCCTCTACAAACCTTTGGCGCATCCACCGCCAGCACAGGGGTATAAAGACCGTCATCTTAATCGCCAGTCTTAATAAATGCCCCCGTTTTGGAGTTTTTTTTGGTGCGAATTTCACTCTTTTCAATGCATGGTGAGATCCGTGGCAAAACCGTATCAAATCTGCACCAAAATCTGGAAGTGACACATGGACATGGATTACAGGGTGACATCCTGTTCTCAGATTTTACACTGTATCTCCTGCTCCAGAGCAGCCTGCAGTTCTGGGCCGGATTACCAGATGCCGGATTACTGGGTGACATCCTGTTCTCAGATTTTGCACCGTATCTTCTGCTCTAGAGCAGCCTGCAGTTCTGGGCCGGATTACCAGATGCCGGATTACTGGGTGACATCCTGTTCTCAGATTTTGCACCGTATCTTCTGCTCTAGAGCAGCCTGCAGTTCTGGGCCGGATTACCAGATGCCGGATTACAGGGTGACAGCCTGTTCTCAGATTTTGCACCGTTTCTGTGTTTGTTTCAGGGCCGTTTCCTCTTCTGCTTTTTCTGTGAATTTGCATCTTTCGTCACTCGGGGGTAACGGGCTCTTGGGAATTTTCCCCGGCAGCTCTGTCAGATACAAGAGACGACTCAGCGATGGAGTCGTAATGAGACCGGCTGTTTACTGATCCATAATCTAATCATTTTATTATTCTCTCATCTCGAGATTTATGCAGTGCATTGTGGGAAATGTAATGACGCTATTGATTGTTAAAAAAAAAAAAAAAAGTTACAAAAGGATGTCACCCCTTCTACTCCAGTCACCTCCAAAGCTGCATTCGCCATCCATTCTTCTTCTGGTTTCTTATTAGCTCAGAGGCTTCAGGGCTTCGTGTCTCGAGGTGTTAACCCCTGCAGTGCACCATGGTAATTGTAATAACGCTGTTGATTGTAAAAAGACTTCAGGGACATCACCTATTCTACTCCATTCACCTCTAAAGCTGCATTCTCTGTTCTTCTACTCTGTTTAATAGGTTAGAGGTTGCAGGGCTTCACGTCTTAAGACTCAACCCTGCAGCACATTGTGGGAAGTGTAATGACGCTGCTTCTTCGCCGTCTTCTACTCCAGTCACCTCCAAAGCTGCATCCTTGTTTTTTTCTGATTACCCTGCCGGCTCTGGCTTCTGTCACAGTAGATTATGGCTCTGAGTCTCCGGGATATCCCTTCCCTGCTGCGTCTGGGTCCGCCGCGGTGCATTGTGGGAAGATATGTCACGCCCAGCACTATACTGTAGTCGGATGTGGAAGGAATATGGCCTCCAATGCAATATAAAGCCCCAGATTGCTGTTCATGAGCGCTGCAAAGGGACTAGGTCACCACCATGCTGACTGACTCCACGTGACAGCAGAATTTTGGAATGCAGCTCCGGATGTGAATAGAGTATGAGGCATGTGACTGAGGGTATGTTAAAGTTCAGTAAATCTGTGTTAGGTTTGACCCACGTGTAGCAGAGTTCGAGCGTCTGAAGGTGATGTGGGCGTGGTCATGTGCTGTCTCCTGGGCGTGTCCCTGTCGCCTGTTTATCGCAGTCTGCCGGCTCAGGCCTTGCTTGTGATGACACATAGGGGAATGTTCTAAGATACCGGGCGTCACGGAATACATAACGGCGTGACATACTTTTATTCTCATCTTGGTCATAGGCCATGGAGGCCCCCTTTAAGCCGACGGCAGAAGTGAAAGGAGGATTCTGGGAGTTGTAGTTTCAGAACCACCCGGGTGCCGATCCCACCTGAAGTGGCTGATAACAGAGAACAATAGATTGTGCACCAGTCATTGTCCTCTAGTAATCCGGGGGGCGTGGCCTGGACGACAGCAGCGGCAGGCGGTCGCGGGATTTATGCCGTGCTATGGGCTGTGTGGGCGTAGAATGACCCTCGTGAGAAGAGCGGGGTTAATGGGATTACCACCTAAGCCGTCCTGCTCTGCTTTTATCATTACTCGCCGTCCGTTCTGTGTGACCGTAAAATCAGTATCCAGACGGCCTAGTCAGTTAGAATTAGACAGTATGGAGGCACGAGGCACATGGTCCCTCACTGAGGTCACAGCACCTGGGTCTACTACAGATATATTAGAGAGGATGGTAGCCATGCCCGCCAAGCTTCTTCACATATGCAAATGGGAAATGGCCACCTTACTGAGGCACAGGGGAAAGGGATGGCCTCCTCACTGAGGCATAGGGCAAATGAATGGCCACCTCACTGAGGCACAGGGCAAATGAATGGCCACCTCACTGAGGCACAGGGCAAATGAATGGCCACCTCACTGAGGCACAGGGAAAAGGGATGGCCACCTCACTGAGGCACAGGGAAAAGGGATGGCCACCTCAGTGAGGCACGGGGCAAATGAATGGCCACCTCAGTGAGGCACGGGGCAAATGAATGGCCACCTCAGTGAGGCACGGGGCAAATGAATGGCCACCTCAGTGAGGCACGGGGCAAATGAATGGCCACCTCAGTGAGGCACGGGGCAAATGAATGGCCACCTCAGTGAGGCACGGGGCAAATGAATGGCCACCTCAGTGAGGCACGGGGCAAATGAATGGCCACCTCAGTGAGGCACGGGGCAAATGAATGGCCACCTCAGTGAGGCACGGGGCAAATGAATGGCCACCTCACTGAGATACAGGGTAAACCAATGGTCACCTCACTGAGCACAGGGCAAAGGAATGACTACCTGAGGCACAGCATAAAATAGTGGCCACCTCCTTGAGGGACAGGGTAGACCAATGGCCTCCTCACTGAGGCACAGGACAAAGGGAATGGCCACCTCACTGAGGCACAGGGCAAAGCAATGGCCACCACAATGAGGCACAGGGCAAAGGAATGGCCGCCTCACTGAGGCACCGGGCAAAGGAATGGCCACCTCACAGAGGCACAGGGCAAATGGTGACCCTGGCGGGCACCGTCTCTTCTGCCTTCACAGCCCCGGGGGACGGAGAAGCCACATACCAGGGAGCTGCCGCCTCTCAGCTTTCACTGCTGACCAGAGCTGGAGGACAACCTGATACCTGACCGGCTCTGCTATTCCGTGCCTCAGCACATTCCACCATCAGCCATCCCAGGCCGTGTAGGAGGCACCGCGGGGAGCCACGTCTGGTGCCGTCCTTACAACACGACTGAAGCCGAACTGTAAAAGGGGTGTCTGTCAGAGAGTTGCACCCAGCTCCGTCTGCCGCCTTTAGGGACCCCTTTAATGCGGCTTCACGGTTTATAATGAGATTCTCCATGCATAATGTATGAGCAGAACATCTCGTACGGGCGGACTGCGGCACTTACCCTGGAAACCCTCGTCCTGAAGCCATGCCACACTGCGGGCTGTCCTCTGCAGTCTGGTGTTCTTCTGGTATCGGCCACTGTAAACCCAGTAAAGGCTGACCATTGTGACTGGGGACCAGTATAGCCTCCAGTACACCGTCCTATGCAGAGGTGTCACCCAGCTTTCCCAGAAACAGATAGAATATGAAGACCCCACTTTTATGATGAAGTTTACAAAAGCTGAGCAAATCCTGCACTTTAGTTATACTGCACTGATCTGGAGCCATATTGTGGTTTATACTCTTGTCACATCCAAAGCTGCATTCACAATTTGGTTTCTTTTAACCCATTGAGCAGGGCTTTATGGCAGCGGAGTGGAGCCATACCACTTTCTGCTTCCATGGGCCGTCCACAGACTTTTGAAAGCAGCTCTGGATGTGACCAGAGAAGAATGAAACAGGAACGGTATGAAAATGCAAAACCCATAGAAGCCTGCAGGAAGCGCGGCTGGGGTTTCTCTTTACTGCAGCGGGGTCGCCGTTTCTGTGCGTGACAGTCGGGGGAACGGCTGGCGTCACTGCGGTATATGGTTCCCAGCTGCTGACAGCGGAGAGCGCGTCCAGCCAGGATGCAGAAAAGCATCCAAAACGCATATTGCTCGCAGCAAGGCGTCCTGCCCGCCCGATCACGGAGGGGATTGGCAGCGGATGAAAGGAAAGTCAAGATTTCCTCGCTGCCTTTAACAAGGGGAGAAAAATGATGTTTTGGAGATATAAACATCCCGTCAGTAAGATAAACACTGGCGGTGCACGTGGAAGAGGCAGGAGGCTCCGCTGACCTCCCCCCGGTGCTCTGACATAACCTGGGGCTGTCCATGAGCAGCTGTGTCCCCAGCCTGACGTGTCCAGAGCTCTGCTCCTTGTATCTGCCCCCTGTATACAACTCTGCTCCTTGTATCTGCCCCCTGTATACAACTCTGCTCCTTGTATCTGCCCCCTGTATACAACTCTGCTCCTTGTATCTGCCCCCTGTATACGACTCTGCTCCTTGTATCTGCCCCCTGTATACGGCTCTTCTCCTTGTATCTGCCCCCTGTATACGGCTCTTCTCCTTGTATCTGCCCCCTGTATACACTCTGCTCCTTGTATCTGCCCCCTGTATACGGCTCTGCACCTTGTATCTGCCCCCTGTATACGGCTCTGCACCTTGTATCTGCCCCCTGTATACGGCTCTTGCTCCTTGTATCTGACCCCTGTATACGGCTCTGCTCCTTGTATCTGACCCCTGTATACAACTCTGCTCCTTGTATCTGCCCCCTGTATACGGCTCTTCTCCTTGTATCTGCCCCCTGTATACAACTCTGCACCTTGTATCTGCCCCTGTATACGGCTCTGCTCCTTGTAGCTGCCCCCCTGTATACGGCTCTGCTCCTTGTATCTGCCCCCTGTATACGGCTCTGCTCCTTGTAGCTGCCCCCTGTATACGGCTCTGCTCCTTGTATCTGCCCCCTGTACACGCTCTGCTCCTTGTATCTGCCCCTTCGGCTCTGCTCCTTGTATCTGCCCCCTGTATACGGCTCTGCTCCTTGTATCTGCCCCCTGTATACAGCTCTGCTCCTTGTTATCTGCCCCCTGTATACAGCTCTGCACCTTGTATCTGGCCCTGTATACAGCTCTGCTCCTTGTATTTGCCCTCTATATACAGCTCTGCTGCTTTTGATCCTTGTATCTGCCCCCCTGTATACAGCTCTGCTGCTTTCGATCTTTATATCTGCCCCTGTATACAGCTTCTACTCCTTGTATCTGCCCCCTGTATACAGCTCTGCAGTTCCGATCCTTATATCTGCCCCCCCTGTATACGGCTCTGCTGCTCCGTCCTTGTATCTGCCCCCCTGTATACGGCTCTGCTGCTCCGATCCTTGTATCTGCCCCCCTGTATACAGCTGTCTATGGGAAATCTCACTCAGAACCCTTGTTAAGTAGCAAAAATGTGAGCGTTCCTGTCCCTCACCGCAGTGTATTTACATTCCTGCAGCGATACACTGTAACAGCTGCTCTGCTCTTATTACTGTACAGTTTCATTACTGTTCAGTACACATCTGTCTATAGACTTCTCTTGTCCAGTATACTGGGTGTAATCCTCAGTATCTGCTCTTATTCTGTATATATACACTGCACAGTACCACTTCTCTTGTCCTGTATACTGGGTGTAATCCTCAGTATCTGCTCTTATTCTGTATATATGGACACTGCACAGTACCACTTCTCCTGTCCCTGTATACTGGGTGTAATCCTCAGTATCTGCTCTTATTCTGTATATATGTACACTGCACAGCACCACTTCTCCTGTCCTGTATACTGGGTGTAATCCTCAGTATCTGCTCTTATTCTGTATATATGGACACTGCACAGTACCACTTCTCCTGTCCTGTATACTGGGTGTAATCCTCAGTATCTGCTCTTATTCTGTATATACGGACACTGCGCAGTACACTTCTCCTGTCCTGTATACTGCGTGTAATCCTCAGTATCTGCTCTTATTCTGTATATATATGACACTGCACAGTACCACTTCTCCTGTCCTGTATACTGGGTGTAATCCTCAGTATCTGCTCTTATTCTGTATATAACACTACAGTACACTTCTCCTTGTCCTGTACTGGGTATAATCTCTCTTATTGCTACACTGCACAGTACCACTTCTCCTGTCCTGTATACTGGTGTAATATCTCAGTATCTGCTCTTATTCTGTATATATGTACACTGCACAGTACCACTTCTCCTGTCCTGTATACTGGGTGTAATTCTCAGTATCTGCTCTTATTCTGTATATATATGGACGCTGCACAGTACCACTTCTCCTGTCCTGTATACTGGGTGTAATCCTCAGTATCTGCTCTTATTCTGTATATATGGACACTGCACAGTACCACTTCTCCTGTCCTGTATAACTGGGTGTAATCCTCAGTATCTGCTCTTATTTGTATATATGGACACTGCACAGTACCGCTTCTCCTGTCCTGTATACTGGGTGTAATCCTCAGTATCTGCTCTTATTCTGTATATATGGACACTGCACAGTACCACTTCTCCCGTCCTGTATACTAGGTGTAATTCTCAGTATCTGCTCTATTCTGTATATATATACACTGCACAGTACCACTTCTCCTGTCCTTATACTGGGTGTATTTCTCAGTATCTGCTCTTATTCTGTATATATGGACACTGCACAGTACCCCTTCTCCTGTCCTGTATACTGGGTGTAATCCTCAGTATCTGCTCTTATTCTGTATATATACACTGCACAATACCACTTCTCCTGTTCCTGTATACTGGGTGTAATTCTCAGTATCTGCTCTTATTCTGTATATATATACACTGCACAGTACCTCTTCTCCTGTCCTGTATACTGGGTGCAATCCTCAGTATCTGCTCTTATTCTGTATATATGGACACTGCACAGTACCACTTCTCCTGTCCTGTATACTCGGTGTAATCCTCAGTATCTGCTCTTATTCTGTATGTGTATATATATATATATATATATATATATATATATATATATATACACACACTGCACAGTACCACTTCTCCTGTCCTGTATACTGGGTGTAATTCTCAGTATCTGCTCTTATTCTGTATATATGGACACTGCACAGTACCACTTCTCCTGTCCTGTATACTGGTGTAATTCTCAGTATCTGCTTCTTATTCTGTATATATGGACGCTGCACAGTACCACTTCTCCTGTCCTGTATACTGGGTGTAATCCTCAGTATCTGCTCTTATTCTGTATATATGGACACTGCACAGTACCACTTCTACTGTCCTGTATACTGGGTGTAATCCTCAGTATCTGCTCTTATTCTGTATATATACACTGCACAGTACCACTTCTCCTGTCCTGTATACTGGATGCAATTCTCAGTATCTGCTCTTATTCTGTATATATACACTGCACAGTACCACTTCTCCTGTCCTGTATACTGGGTGTAATCCTCAGTATCTGCTCTTATTCTGTATATATGGACACTGCACAGTACCACTTCTCCTGTCCTGTATACTGGGTGTAATCCTCAGTATCTGCTCTTATTCTGTATATATGGACACTGCACAGTACAACTTCTCCTGTCCTGTATACTGGGTGTAATCCTCAGTATCTGCTCTTATTCTGATATATACACTGCACAGTACCACTTCTCCTGTCCTGTATACTGGATGCAATTCTCAGTATCTGCTCTTATTCTGTATATATACACTGCACAGTACCACTTCTCCTGTCCTGTATACTGGGTGTAATCCTCAGTATCTGCTCTTATTCTGTATATATGGACACTGCACAGTACCACTTCTCCTGTCCTGTATACTGGGTGTAATCCTCAGTATCTGCTCTTATTCTGTATATATACACTGCACAGTACCACTTCTCCTGTCCTGTATACTGGATGCCAATTCTCAGTATCTGCTCTTATTCTGTATATATACCACTGCACAGTACCACTTCTCCTGTCCTGTATACTGGGTGTAATCCTCAGTATCTGCTCTTATTCTGTATATATGGACACTGCACAGTACCACTTCTCCTGTCCTGTATACTGGATGTAATCCTCAGTATATGCTCTTATTCTGTATATATACACTGCACAGTACCACTTCTCCTGTCCTGTATACTGGGTGTAATCCTCAGTATCTGCTCTTATTCTGTATATATATACACTGCACAGTACCACTTCTCCTGTCCTGTATACTGGGTGTAATCCTCAGTATCTGCTCTTATTCTGTATATATGGACACTGCACAGTACCACTTCTCCTGTCCTGTATACTGGATGCAATTCTCAGTATCTGCTCTTATTCTGTATATATACACTGCACAGTACCACTTCTCCTGTCTCTGGGTTTCTTTATTGCCCATGTTCCATTCATTTCTGCTGTGCAGTTCCTTTTTTTTATTTTGAAGCTTGTTATATATTTTCTGAATTTCCTGCTTTTGTTCCTCCCAGTTCGTGACCTTTTGTCCGTTCACTTCCACTTTTGATCGGGTTAAATCTATATGAAATGCTCTCTAACCTGACACGCCTGATTCTCCAGTTACATTCAGGGCTGCAGCCTTACTTCTGCACTGGCTGTCAGTCTGCAGGGCCTCTTATCTCCCAGCATCAGGCGCGGTGCATGTCCAGCATCGGGCGCGGTGCATGTCCATCTGCTGGGTATTGTAGTGGATTCCTGTCGTGGGTTATACCCTTGGACAGTGTGTGTTATTTGCTCCTTCAAGGGTTGTTGAATATTGCCAGGATGTGCCTTAAAATGATCCCTACAATGCACGTGAAGGCCAGCAGATTTGTGAATGCAGCTCTGGATGTGACTGCAGAATAAGCTTTTTTTTTTTTGTTATTTGGTGCAGAGTACGTGGTAGTGTTATAGTGCTGTGCTTTGTGGGATGATATCCTGCAGTTTCCCTTTTTCTGGCCTTCTCCAGTATTTCAAAGGTGTTCCAGCGTCAGCCATTTCTGCCTGGCACCTGCAGGGTACTTTCTGTTTAACCTGTGCCGACACACAAGTAGCAAAGCAATAGATGACACATGCGCTGTCAGTACTCTGCCTCCGCAGGGGATGCACTTAAAGGATACATCAATCCCCCATGCATAGCTTGTGCCATGTGTGAGACATGGGCACTGGATGGGACTTGCAAATTCCTCAGGGTGCCCGCAGTGCTGTTCTGTGGAGAGTGGGCACTGCCCTGCATAGGCATGCAGACTCTGTATAGGACATAAATGCTGCACTTTATAGGGTGGGGCATGGGGCACTGCACTAGGTATGGGGGACAGACACAGCACTGTGGGGGGAGTGGACATGGCATGAGGCATGGTGAGGTCTCTCGCCAGCTTTGGTTTCCAGTGCTCCCCCAGTCCCTCTGTATAGATCATGGCTTTTGAGAGCTCAGCAGATTGGCAGCCAAAGATGATAGCTCCATTAGATGAAATAAGGACTGCCGGGCGGCACAGCGTACAGACACTTTGGGGTGTGTCCTTGGCAGGTCTGTGGGTAATCGCTGCCAGGCTCCGGGGTCATCCACACAAATTGCTGATTCCAAACTATCTCAGTCTTATCTCTGATGGTTCATTTGGGGGAAGACCAGCGCCATCTGCTGGATAATGCTGCAATAACCGTCCCTTGTCTGAACCCACGCTGGAGAGAGAGGTCCTGCAGACACCAAGATCAAAACTTCCAGTGTTAATCAGTGTTGTCTGAATGGAAGGGGCCAGATACTGCTTCCATGATGTACCCCCAGGTACTGATCGCCACCCCCCTGTACATAGGGTGCGCAGGAGGTGACCATGCTTCTTTTGTTTTATTGCAGTCAGTGGTCTTGGGCTATGTTGTTCTTTACTGGTGTACCTTTCATCATGATGTATTTTATATTTTTTATCTTTTTGTTTCAGAGTGACCAGCAGTTGGACTGTGCCTTGGATTTAATGAGGCGTCTCCCTCCCCAACAGATTGAGAAGAACCTCAGTGACCTCATTGACTTGGTAAGAATCATCTTCTCTACTCGTATTGTATAAAAGACAGCCCTATTCCTCCTGTCCTAGGTCTGGTTATAGCCCTATTCCTCCTGTCCTAGGTCTGGTTCTGGCCCTCTGCTCCTCCTGTCCTAGGTCTGGTTATGGCCCTCGGCTCCACCTGTCCTAGGTCTGGTTATGGCCCTCGGCTCCACCTGTCCTAGGTCTGGTTATGGCCCTCGGCTCCACCTGTCCTAGGTCTGGTTATGGCCCTCGGCTCCACCTGTCCTAGGTCTGGTTATGGCCCCTCGGCTCCACCTGTCCTAGGTCTGGTTCTGGCCTCGCTCCACCTGTCCTAGGTCTGGTTATGGCCCTCGGCTCCACCTGTCCTAGGTCTGGTTCTGGCCCTCTGCTCCTCCTGTCTGGTTATAGCCCTAGCCCTCTGCTCCTCCTGTCCTAGGTCTGGTTCTGGCCCTCTGCTCCACCTGTCCTAGGTCTGGTTCTGGCCCTCTGCTCCACCTGTCCTACCTGTCCTTAGTCTGGTTATGGCCCTCTGGCTCCACCTGTCCTAGGTCTGGTTCATGGCCCTCTGCTCCACCTGTCCTAGGTCTGGTTCTGGCCCTCTGCTCCTCCTGTCCTAGGTCTGGTTCTGGCCCTCTGCTCCACCTGTCCTAGGTCTGGTTCTGGCCCTCGGCTCCACCTGTCCTAGGTCTGGTTATGGCCCTCGGCTCACCTGTCCTAGGTCTGGTTATGGCCCTCGGCTCCACCTGTCCTAGGTCTGGTTATGGCCCTCGGCTCCACCTGTCCTAGGTCTGGTTATGGCCCTCGCCTCCCACCTGTCCTAGGTCTGGTTATGGCCCTCTGGCTCCACCTGTCCTAGGTCTGGTTATGGCCCTCGGCTCCACCTGTCCTAGGTCTGGTTATGGCCCTCGGCTCCACCTGTCCTAGGTCTGGTTATGGCCCTCGGCTCCACCTGTCTATGGTCTGGTTATGGCCCTCGGCTCCACCTGTCCTAGGTCTGGTTATGGCCCATCGGCTCCCCCTGTCCTAGGTATGGTTGGCTCCCCCTGTCCAGTCTGGTTATGGCCCTCGGCTCCCCCGTGTATTAATTCTGATTTCAAGGGTAATTTCTAAAAAGAATGAAGTGCTGCTCTGAGCGCTTTGCACCTTCGCCTTTATTTGATGTACAGAGTATGGATCCCAAATACCTCCTGTGTATCTGGACTCCATATGCCTGTACAGCAGAGCCAATGAAAGACTAAATTGCTGGACGTGCAGCGCATAGATTGTCTCTTTCAGTTTAAGCCGTGAAGAGAATGTAATTACCCTTCCATCGTATACTGATTCTGCGATCATGGCTGGGATGATGTGACCACCCGACTGGCTGTGACCACCCGAACACCCATCTTCCTTTGATGTCCCGACCAGATGTTCTTCTCTTTCTTCTGGTTCAGCCACATTATGGCCGGTCGAGCGTGTCGGAGGAAGAGGCCACAGCTAGTCGAGTGGTCATGTGATCCCAGCCAGGATCGTGGCATCAGCAGAGCAATGGAAGGGTTGGAACTGCTGAAAGTGTGTTATCTCCACAGGTTACCCCTTTAAAGCTCTCTTCTCCATCTGCCTAGGTCTACTTCAAGGCCACTGTTGCGGCCGTCCTAGCCTTGGTTAGGGTTTTCTGGCTCAAGGCCAAGGCCCTGGACTTTTGCCTCAATACTTCTGTGGTCCTCTATTGTTAGCCCTCCTCGTTTCAGCTCTTGCAGTCTTATTCACGGTGCTGCTTGGGGGCGTCGCCCCAGTTGTAGTCTCCTGCATTATGAGAGTTTGCTCTCTGCTGCCCCCATCAGGCTGGGCTTTGTAGCTGACACATTCAGAAGAAAAGTGGAATCTAGAGCAGCGGCCTCCACGTGGTGTTCCCAGGCGGTTCGCCTTCATTAGCGGAGCCTCCTGGCGCGGCCGCCATCACCTTCCCAGCACTGATAATTAGATCACATTAGCCGCCCTGTCAGTCACAACCACAGGGTCGAGAGTATGACAGGAGCGAGACAGACAGGTTTTCAACCAGAGCGCTCATTCGTATTTAATGAAGCTGTGGATTGTGCCCTTTATCCCAGGGGAGCAGACTTTTAGGGTCTCCTAATCATAAACCTGAACAACGGTGATGATATTTAAAGGATTTTTTTTTTTTTTTTTGAGACAAACATCAGTGTGCAGCTGTATAACAGGCCGTCAGTGTTATAATATTGGGGAGCTGACCCCTGGAACCCCATTCATCAGCAAATCAAGGGGTTGAAGCACCCCAGTAAGTGCCATGGCCCCTTCATTGCTTACACAGTCTTATCTGAAACGACGCCGGACGCGTCAAAGTTATGTACTGGCCGGCGCCTCTTCATAACTCCGGTGGATCCGCCGTCAGCATAGGGGTTTATTAATACCGGCGTCTAAAACGCCAGGCTTAAAAAATGTGCCCCTATGTGTATCCAAGTCTTATCCATGCAGGGCCAGCTCCAGGTGTATGTGGGCCATAGGGTGAAAGAATCCCAGCAGGCCCCAATATGCCTTTACCCAGTTCACTGAGTGCCTTTTGCCCGGGGTAGCGGCCGCCGCCCTCCTCCCTTTGCCCGGGGTAGCGGCCGCCGCCCCTCCTCCTTTGCCCGGTAGCGGCCGCCGCCCTCCTCCCTTTGCCCGGGGTAGCGGCCGCCGCCCTCCTCCCTCTGCCCGGGGTAGCGGCCCGCCGCCCTCCTCCTCTTTGCCCGGGGTAGCGGCCCGCCGCCCTCCTCCTCCCTTTGCCCGGGGTAGCGGCCGCCGCCCCTCCTCCCTTTGCCCGGGGTCTCAGCCGGCCCGCCCCTCCTCCCTTTGCCCGGGGTCTCAGCCGGCCCGCCTCCTCTCCCTTTAGCCGGGGTAGCGGCCGCCGACCTCCTCCTTTAGCCCGGGGTAGCGGCCGCTCGCCGCCGCCTCCTCCCTTTAGTCCCGGGGTAGCGGCCGCCGACCTCCTCCCTTTGCCCGGGTAGCGCCGCCGACCTCCTCCTTTGCCCGGGGTAGCGGCCGCCGACCTCCTCCCTTTGCCCGGGGTAGCCGCCCGCCCTGCCTCCCTCCCGCCGGGGTCCAGCCGCCGCCTCCTCCTTTAGCCCGGGGTCCCAGCCGCCGCCCTCCTCCTTTAGCCCGGGGTGGCGCCTGACCTCCTCCCTTAGCCCGGGGTCTCGGCCGCCGCCCTCTCCTTTAGCCCGGGTCTCAGGCCGCCCGCCTCCTCCTTTAGCCCGGGGTCTCAGCCGCCCCCTCCTCCTTTAGCCCGGGGTCTCAGCCGCCCGCCGCCGCCCTCCTCCTTTAGCCCGCGGTCTCATCCGCCGCCCTCCTCCTTTAGCCGGGGTCTCAGCCGTCCGCCCTCCTCCTTTAGCCCGGGGTCTCAGCCGTCCGCCTCTCCTCCTTTAGCCCGGGGTCTCAGCCCGCTCCCCCCTCCTCCTTTGCCCGGGTCCAGCCTCCCCCTCCTTTAGCCCGGGGTCTCAGCCGCCCTCGCCCTCCTCCTTTAGCCCGGGTCTCTCAGCCCGTCGCCCTCCTCCTTTAGCCCGGGGTCTCAGCCGTCCCCTCCTCCTTTAGCCCGGGGTCTTCAGCCGCCGCCCCTCCTCCCTTTAGCCCGGGGTCCTCGGCCGCCGCCGCCCTCCTCCTTTAGCCCGGGGTCTCAGCCGCGCCGCCCTCCTCCTTAGCCCGGGGTCTCAGCCGCCGCCGCCGCCGCCCTCCTCCTTTTGCCCGGTCATCCTCCACTGCCTGGTATTCTTACTTTACCCATGGCCACCAGCTGTTCCACTGTTGATCATCCGTCACCTTCTCTCGTCCCCCACTCCTGGTGGTCAGGGGGGTCTTTTGTCCCCCGTCATGTTTCCTTCAGACATCACTACTGTGCTAAATGCTGTAGGAGGAGAGCGATTGTAAGAAACCTCGGGGGCTCCATTGTAAGGAGATCCGTGGAGCCGTGTCCTCCCGTCCACTTCCCACCTGTCAGCCGTGACCGCTTGGATGCTTTCATTTCCCTCCTGGTCCGTATCCCGGCTCCCCATCTCTGCAGGTATCTGGTTTCTTCCCCGGACAATGGCCGCAGTCTTGTTCGGTTGGTTTGCAAGTGGTTAAGTTTAATTAAGTTTTGTTCGGATACCTGGCCGAGTGAAGCGGGGAGGGGGCTGCGGCTCAAGGTACGACAAGAGAAACCTTGTTCCGCACACGGCGATCAGAATCTCATTAACTTCTTTCAATTTGTCTTCTCTTTGTGTTTCACCTCTTTTAATGTCCCCTGAAGACTTTCTGAAGTTTCATTGTTACAACCCCCCTCCCCCCCGTCAGCCAAAGATTTCCGTATCCTTTACCACCCATCCTCTCAGCGCTGATAGCCGATCTTTCCACACATCAAACTCCTACATGACCCGTACATGCTCTTTAGCCCACCCAAGTCTGAGACCCCCCCCCCACAACCTACAGCCAGGTGCATTACAGGCAGTCCATAGTGAGAGTGGCCATTGTTTTTGGTTTGGCAGAGTTGGTGTACGTACGTTACATTATCCTCACTAGATCCTGTATTATACTCCAGAGCTGCACTCACTATTCTGCTGGTGCAGTCACTGTGTACATACATTACTTATCCTGTACTGATCCTGAGTTACATCCTGTATTATACTCCAGAGCTGCACTCACTATTCTGCTGGTGCAGTCACTGTGTACATACATTACTTATCCTGTACTGATCCTGAGTTACATCCAGTATTATACTCTAGAGCTGCACTCACTATTCTGCTAGTGGAGTCACTGTGTGCATACATTACATTACTTGTCCTGTACTGATCCTGAGTTACATCCTGTATTATACTCCAGAGCTGCACTCACTATTCTGCTGGTGCAGTCACTGTGTACATACATTACATTACTTGTCCTGTACTGATCCTGAGTTATATCCTATATTATACTCCAGAGCTGCACTCACTATTCTGCTGGTGCAGTCACTGTGTACATACATTACTTATCCTGTACTGATCCTGAGTTACATACTGTATTATACTCCAGAGCTGTACTCACTATTCTGCTGGTGCAGTCACTGTATACATACATTACTTATCCTGTACTGACTGGTTACAGTATTCCGGATATTGGTGGTCATTGAAGGGTTAAGCTCCCTGTTTCCCCCCAGGCTGAGCTAATTAGGCATCTGCCGGGGACGGGAGGCAGAACAGAGGAATGTGAGCGGTGGGCTCTGGGCTCACTAATCGTTGAGCATTCCTCTTTTATTGGGAGCTGGAGGAAGCTGCTGGGCAGAGGGCCATCCGCCTTTGATGTCTCTACTCTCTAAAGTGGAAATAAGACAAGCAGTCGTCACTTTAAGAGCGCCCTGTGCATCTTTAAGGGAGTTAACTCCACCTGGCCCCTCAAGTTTAGTGGTGGTAGCTTTATACATTGCTGAGTCTCACTTTGCAGTTGCAAATCAGATTCCTAGTGATAAGCACAGTCGTTCTAGGTGCGTCTAGATTGTGATTGTTACTCGCTTTACTGCCTGCTGCAAAGTGTCACTGAGCAGTCTTGTTTTTGTGCAGGTACCCAGTCTCTGTGAAGATCTCCTGTCCTCAGTCGACCAGCCCCTGAAGATCGCTCGGGATAAGGTGGTGGGTAAAGACTACCTGCTGTGTGATTACAACAGAGATGGCGACTCCTACAGGTAAGTCTGGATACTGCAGTCAAGTAGGTGTAATGATCTGCTGCATCACCTCGCGTTTTCCTTAAAGGGCATCTGTCAGCAGTTTTGTACCTGTGACACTGACTGACCTGTTAAATGTGCACTTGGCAGCTGAAGACATCTGTGTTGGTCTCATGTTCATATGTGCCCGCATTGCTGAGAAAAATGAGGTTTTATTATATGCAAATGAGCATCTAGGAGCAACGGAGGCGTTACCATTACACCTAGAGGCTCTGCTCTCTCTGTAACTGCTGCGCCCTGTTGATTTTTACAGGACCATGTAGTCTAAATGTCATCATTGCCTGGACCTGTCAATCAAAGTGCAGAGGGCGCAGCAGTTGCAGAGAGAGCTGAACCTCTAGGTGTAATGGTAACGCCCCCATTGCTCCTAGAGGCTCATTTGCATATGTTAAACCATCATTTTTCTCAGCAATGCAGACACATATGAACATGGGACCAACACAGATGCCTTCAGCTGCCAAATGCACAAGTAACAGGTTGGCTGGTGTCATAGGTACAAAACTGCTGACAGATGCCCTTTAAAGGGGTAGCTGAGTGGTGGGGGGGTTCCGACACCCCGTAGCTCCCCCTGATCAGCTGTTTGGGTGAAGCTCCTGCATTGGAACTACACCGCACCACCAACCTTTTAGCAGAGGACGGTGATCTCATGGGAGCAGCTCTTTAGTAACGGACTCCCTCCTCTACAATGGTGATGGAGCTACACCCAAACAGCTGATCGGCCGGGGTGTGGGGTGTCGGACTTCTGGGGATATGCCATCACTGAGTAAAAGCCGGAGAACCCCTTTAATTGCTCCTCCTCTTCCCCACCCCCAGGTCACCGTGGAGCAATAAGTACGACCCACCCTTGGAAGATGGAGCCATGCCGTCCGCCCGTCTGCGCAAGTTGGAGGTGGAAGCCAACAACGCCTTCGACCAGTACCGAGACCTGTAGGTTCCCCCCTCCTCTTCTCTCTCTGTCGGGGGTGTGTGATGGGGGAGGGGGGGTTCTGAGCAGCTGCGGAGCTCAGTGTGTGGGACGATGATTAAATCCAGATTCCTTTGTTTGGGACTCGAGCACCAGGGTAACACAGGAACGATGGGCTCGGACCCAGCGCAGACAGCGTGATGTCATTATGAGGTCATGGCTCTGAACGACGAGTGCGGTCGCCGCATCACACTCCCCCGGAACATCCGACAAGCGTTTCTCCAGCTGCCTGGGCAGAGTGTGAGGCTGAGTGTTGGGCCCCGGGGACAGGGCCGGGGTTAGGCCACACTTTGGATTCTTCTTTTAGGTTAAGTTTCCTGTGGAGATCTAACACAACCTTCAGTTGGGAATCGGACTCTGGGAGTAAATGCGGAGGGTTTGGGGAGCGTGACCCCCCTATCCCTCCCCCTTCCATGACACAAACATGATTCATGCTGCGTCTGCTCTACCTACATTACACACTTCACAGCGTGGCTGGGGTCACCCGGGGGCGCTCTGCTGCCCCTTTACCCAGAAGATCATTTTTGTTAGGACAGTAACCAATTTATATTAAGTGAAGATTTCTGGTTCTGCTCTCATATTTCTAATGTTTGGTAATGGAAACAGTCAGCAAGTGCTATATGCAGACACTGACCAATAGGATTTAAGCTGTGAAGCTACAGAACAGGGAGTGCAGCTCTGGAGTATAATACAGGATGTAACTCAGGATCAGTACAGGATAAGTAATGTATGTACACAGTGACTCCACCAGCAGAATAGTGAGTGCAGCTCTGGAGTATGATACAGGATGTAACTCAGGATCAGTACAGGATAAGTAATGTATGTACACAGTGACTCCACCAGCAGAATAGTGAGTGCAGCTCTGGAATATAATACAGGATGTAACTCAGGATCAGTACAGGATAAGTAATGTATCTGCACAGTGACTGCCCCAGCAGAATAGTGAGTGCAGCTCTGGAGTATAATACAGGATATAACTCAGGATCAGTACAGGATAAGCAATGTAATGTATTTACACAGTGACTGCCCCAGCAGAATAGTGAGTGCAGCTCTGGAGTATAATACAGTACATAACTCGGTGATTGTGCTGTTTGGGGCTAGCTGTCTCTCTCCTGCTCTTACTATATATCTTATTAGTGTACACAATAGTGACCAGTGGTGTGCACACTAATATAGAGCCTCCGAGGTATGAGTTCACTCTATGTGGGAGGAGGTCCGGTATGCCATATCCCCCCTGTACTGTTGTAGCCGTTGTCTGCACAGTGCTCAGACAGAGCAGAGGATTCGGCTGGTGTGAGTCGGGGACGCGGCATGCTGCTCAGGTTTCAGCCCTCCAATCTTGCTCTGATGTGCAGATGTTTGCTGGGCTCCAGGCAGCTGGCGCGGGCAATGCTCTGACTCCAGGGCCTTGGCATTTCAGCTGGCGGGTGCCCTGCACCTGTGCAGCATAGATAGAATTTCATTGCTAGTACTTTATAGGAGCCCGCTGACGTCCTATTGGGACGCACCAATCATTCCTTGGTTAGTAATAGATGTTCCTAGTAGGTGCTGCTAGGAGAGGAATCACAGTAGATGAGTTACAGCATATCAACAAGTTCCAGCTAGTCTTGGCACTGTCTGGTTTCTGGGGCGTGTGCATCCTGGGACTTGTGGTTTTAGGGCTTGGGCTGGATAAGATAGGCTGTTGACCACTGGGTAACTAACACTGACTGGGATCATGGACAGGATAATGACACTGAGATTTTGGGGGGACAGGGTAATGACGCTCGGGGTACAGGATAATGACACTGACACTCGGGGTACAGGATAATGACACTGACACTCGGGGTACAGGATAATGACACTGACACTTGGGGTACAGGATAATGACACGCTGACACTCGGGGTACAGGATAATGACACTGACATTGGGTTACAGGATAATGACACTGACACTCAGGGTACAGGATAATAACACTGACGCTCGGGGTACAGGATAATGACGCTGACACTCGGGGTACAGGATAATGACGCTGACACTCGGGGTACAGGATAATGACGCTGACACTCGGGGTACAGGATAATGACGCTGACACTCGGGGTACAGGATAATGACGCTGACACTCGGGGTACAGGATAATGACGCTGACACTCGGGGTACAGGATAATGACGCTGACACTCGGGGTACAGGATAATGACGCTGACACTCGGGGTACAGGATAATGACGCTGACACTCGGGGTACAGGATAATGACGCTGACACTCGGGGTACAGGATAATGACGCTGACACTCGGGGTACAGGATAATGACGCTGACACTCGGGGTACAGGGTATGACGCTGAACTCGGGTACAGGTAATGACGCTGACACTCGGGGTACAGGGTAATGACGCTGGACACTCGGGGTACAGGATAATGACACGTTGACACTCGGGGTACAGGATAATGACACGTTGACACTCGGGGTACAGGATAATGACACGTTGACACTCGGGGTACAGGATAATGACACGTTGACACTCGGGGTACAGGATAATGACACGTTGACACTCGGGGTACAGGATAATGACGCTGACACTCGGGGTACAGGATAATGACGCTGACACTCGGGTACAGGATAATGACGCTGACACCCGGGGTACAGGATAATGACGCTGACACTCGGGGTACAGGATAATGACACTGACACTCGGGGTACAGGATGATGACACTGACACTCGGGGTACAGGATAATAACACTGACACTCGGGGTACAGGATGATGACACTGACACTCGGGGTACAGGATAATGACACTGCAGTGGGTCGTACCAGCAGTAATGGGTTGAGGCTGCGCAGGGTGGGCTCTGCCATGTGGTTGCTGTTAGGTCTGGTCCTGCCTCTCTCTGGGGGTTTTGTGCGGTTTCAAACATCGTTTTAGCACATTCCTCAAATACCCACAAAAGCCGTTATGTAAAAACTCATCAGCGCCGACCACATCAAACCTGCGCCGCTGTCCCTGCCCCTCCCCCTCACTGCTGCTTTCATGTTGTTCCAAGCGATCAAAAGCTGCTCTTGTAGGTAGGACGAGGTCTGCAGCCATTCCTGCTGTGAGCTGCGTGTAATGCATGGCCTGGCGGGCAGAGGGAGAGGAGGCGCCACACCCCGCGCCCACACTCCTGGGTTCAGTCATCCCTTTATGACAGCTTTAAAGGTCACACCACGCAGGTCCACCCTGCAGCAATGGGGATCCAGGTGCTTAATATAGGAGCTGCGGATACTGGGTGTTATGCTCTACCGCAGTCCTGAGCATTGGCTGCATGAAGGGTTTGTGCTGTCTATAGGGGCAGTCACCAGGGTTTCACATTAAGGGCATCTGTCAGCAGTTTTGTGCCTATGACACTGGCTGTCCTGTTACATGTGCACTTGGCAGCTGAAGACATCTGTATTGGTCCCATTTTCATATGTGTCCGCATTGCTGAGAAAAATGATGTTTTCATATATGCAAATGAGCCTCTAGGAGCAACAGGGGCGTTACCATTGCACCTAGAGGCTCTACTCTCTCTGCAACTACCCAGCCCTCTCCAGGCCCAGACAGTGAAAATGTTATCATGTATGTGTCGGTCAATCAAAGTGCAGTGTATGCAGCAGCTGCAGAGAGAGCAGAGCCTCTAGGTGTAATGGTAACGCCCCCATTGCTCCTAGAGGTTCATTTGCATATAATTAAACATAATTTTTCTTAGCAATGCGGACACATATGAACATGGGAGCAACACAGATTTCTTCAGCTGCCAAGTGCAGATGTAACAGGTCAGCCAGTGTCATAGGGACAAAACTGCTGACAGATGGACTTTACGTATATATAAGCAATGAAGACCATATCGTCCTATGTGTCCCCATGTTCTATATTCTGATTTTCTATTCCGTGCGTGTGCTTGAACCTGTCTCTCGTGCCCGCAGGTATTTTGAAGGTGGCGTCTCCTCCGTCTATCTCTGGGATCTGGACCACGGTTTTGCCGGAGTGATCCTTATCAAGAAAGCTGGAGACGGTTCAAAGAAGATCAAAGGATGCTGGGACTCCATCCATGTGGTGGAAGTGCAGGTAACGGCTCCCCCCTGTGGCCATGAGACGACGGTGCACCCTGCGGATGTTCCTGGCTGTGTACCCTGATCACCGACGTGTCTCTCTTTGCAGGAGAAGTCGAGCGGCCGCACTGCTCATTATAAGCTCACCTCCACTGTCATGTTGTGGCTGCAGACGAACAAGAGCGGCTCCGGGACGATGAACCTGGGGGGAAGCCTCACCCGGCAGGTAAGCGGACGCCGTCATGTGCGGGTGGATGTAGCCGCATTCATAAATGACCACTATGCCCATTGAAGCTGTGTGAGGTCTGCAGGTAGGACCTGTGATATATCTGTTTATCATGGGTCACAAGGGGGGGCCTCAGGAGCTGCACTCGCTCCATACACAGGACGTGCTAGTTTGGTAAACAGCTGACGCCCATCTGCTGTGACCTGGTTTGGAGACGACTCTGATCCCACAGACTGAGGGAGGTGTTTCCCTCTACGCCCTTTTTGGACCCCCACAAAAGTCTTGGGGTGCTGAGCAGTTGTCATGGCAGCTGGGCACCTAATGAAGGGTCCCCATGCCTTCCCCATTAGTACTCCCATTACAACCCTGGTAGAGAAGGTTCCGGTCCAGCATAATAAAGTTAGTAAAAAAAAAAACAGAACAAAAATAACCTAAAATTTTAAAAATGTAACCCACAAAGCCATTAAAAACAAAAACAAAAAAAGTTTTTACGTTTTTTAAAAGTATAAAAACCTAATAAAAAGATACGAATTTGGTGTTGCGGTAATCACACCAACCTGCAGAATGAAACAACCACTGTGAAAGCAGAACCTAAAAAACGGTGGTTTGTGGGGGGTTTTTTCTTCCCTATTCTGTCCCAAAATACGGTCATTTCTTTTACAGTTTCTCAGTATATTACAGGGAAACGACTCGTCCTCCGCAGGGCTATGGCGACTGAAAAATGAAAAAGCTGTAGCTTTCGGAAGGCGCGGAGAGCTATACACGTTTTTTGTTCCGTTTTTCAATGAGATCTGTCTCTTTCAGATGGAAAAGGACGAGACTGTGAGCGACTCCTCTCCGCACATAGCAAATATTGGGCGGCTGGTAGAGGTAAGTGCCCCGAAATGGTAGGCTGATTTCTAACCCACGGAGGGGGCCTCTCCACCATCATCTTCTATGGAGTGTGCACTAGATATGCATTATCCGTTTGAGCGTGTTCCCAATAATTTGCAGCAAGCAGAGGAATGCAGGAATACCCTCTTATATATGGTCCTCCCATTGTGGAGCCGCTGGTGCCCGCTGTAGTAAGTAATCTGCTGAGCCCTGGGTCCCTCTGTTACAGCGTCCTGTTTGTTTTGGTGACTCTCGCCCGTTCAGGTTTGGGCTCTGCTGCTTCAGCAATACAGTAATCTTTTTTTTTTTTTTTTTTTTTCAATTCAGGACATGGAGAACAAAATCAGGAGCACGCTCAATGAGATTTACTTCGGGAAAACCAAGGACATAGTCAACGGGCTCAGGTAAGAGATTGTGCTGCTCGTGGTCCAGTTGCTTCCCAGCCGCAGGTCAATCTTCATACTTCATCCCTGTGCACGTTGTCCCTTCCTTCTGCACCTCATGCCCCTTGTTTGTCCCCTCCAGCAGCTCGTGACTCCCATCCTGCACCTCGTGCCGTTCATTGCGCTCCTCCTCCTGCCTCGTGCCCCCTCGTTGCTCCCCCTCCTGCTCCTCGTGCCGCCCTCGTTGCTCCCCCTCCTGCTCCTCGTGCCGCCCCTCGTTGCTCCCCCCTCCTGCGCCTTGTGCCGCCCCTCGTTGCTCCCCCCTCCTGCGCCTCGTGCCGCCCCTCGTTGCTCCCCCCTCCTGCGCCTCGTGCCGCCCCTCGTTGCTCCCCCTCCTGCGCCTCGTGCCGCCCCTCGTTTGCTCCCCCCTCCTGCGCCTCGTGCCGCCCCTCGTTGCCCCCCCTCCTGCGCCTCGTGCCGCCCCTCGTTGCTCCCCCCTCCTGCGCCTCGTGCCGCCCCTCGTTGCTCCCCCCTCCTGCGCCTCGTGCCGCCCCTCGTTGCTCCCCCCTCCTGCGCCTCGTGCCGCCCCTCGTTGCTCCCCCCTCCTGCGCCTCGTGCCGCCCCTCGTTGCTCCCCCCTCCTGCGCCTCGTGCCGCCCCTCCTGTCCCTCGTTGCTACCCTTCCTGCGCCTCGTGCTGCCCTTGCTCCCCTCCTGCGCCTCCTGCTGCCCTCGTTCCCCTCCTGCGCCTCGTGCTGCCCTCGTTGCTCCCCTCCTGCGCCTCGTCCTCTTCTCCTCCATGTTTTTCCACAGTCTCATTCCAGCTTCTCGCTTCTTTCTCCTCCGGCCGGATTCTGTAGATCAATAGATGCAATCCCCGACAACGTTAAATTTAGGCAACTCCAGAGGGAGCTGTCTCAGGTGCTGACACAACGCCAGATCTACCTGCAGCCAGATAACTAGTCCAGGTACCCACTGTCCGTCCTCCGCCATCACCGCTTCCTGAAACGGGCCGGTGGTGTCCGCATGGTGTGCCAAGGGAGAATGCCCTCATGACAGCGCTGCGTACTGCATGGCAGTGGGCAGCTCGTTCAGCACCGGCAAGTTGTGCATGTCATGAGATCATGCAGTGTGGAGCCGCCACCACCTTACTTCTCAAAGGGATAGCATTAGTATGTGCAGCTTCCTGTGCCCGCTATGCTGGCAGGTAATGGGCACTGACTGCCCGTTGACAGAAGCTGCCGTAATGTGGCCTGCATGGAGTGACTAATCCTGTTGTGTAGTTACTGAGATGCATGTAATCTAACAACCTTAGTGTGTGGGGTGAGGACTGCACATGGGGGCAACATCAACGGGGGAGGGGATGATGGGGGATAGATCCTGGTTACAGTAGTGACTGACCTTCCAGCGTGATGCTTTATATCGGACACATCAAATAAATTGGGGTGTACAAAGGGTGCTGTAACGTTACGTGGAGTCAGCCTTGTATAAAGGGAAGTTTTCTGATGTACTGATGTTTCCATTCTTCAATGTTTTCAATACCTCTGACTGCTGTCACTGAACTAGGGTGCATCAGTGCAGTAACCAGGTACGGGTGGCCCGCAGTGTACGGAGCTGAGGTGTTTCGGTGAAGGCCTATGTTAACATCTGATTGCTGGGAGTCGGACCCCCGCCTGTCTGAAATGTATTAAAGTCCCTGAAAACCCCTTTAAGGAAAGCAGCAGCGTTTGCTACAGTGCATCAGCCTGGAGTCTAAGCTGATGCAACTGAGACAAATTCTCAGCTGTGAGAAGCATAACATCTATAAAGGCTTTCAGCTCATTCACTGACGGCAACAAGAAAAAAAAAAAGGTTGACGTTGTCGGGGCCCCATCCTAAGGTTATGTCCACACCTGCCAGAAAATACAATGGAAAGGCTGCAGCGGTTTTTGCCTCGGTTCTGCAGCAAAAAAATGCAACAAAACCCGTGTGTATGCAGAATAAAACGACATCCGGAAATCTGCACCGCATGTCAGCTTCCGCTGCAGTTTTTGCACACAGCGTGTGATCCACATGGCTGGTACGGAACAACGCTGCTGGTTTGCCGCACAGAAATCCACAACGGCAAATCTGCAACTGATTAGTCATGTGTGAACATAAGCCTAAAATCCACCTGTAAAGAAACCCTTCCATCTTTGGCCCAGCCATGACGGCCGATGGAATGGACACACTGCCCTCTGCTGGCCACCATTATACAGCACAGCCCTAGCACCTGGAGTACAATGGGTAGGGGTCATTATCATCGCGCTCACCACCATTTCATAGGCTTCTGGTTTTCTGCCTCCTTACTAAACCGGTAATAACGTGACGGCAGCCAAGTGCAGAGACCACTATATACCTGTCAGCGCCCCCCAGAGGCTGCAGAGAGTCACTGTAAACCATCAGCAACCAAGTATTATACAGAACAAGATGGTTTCATGCGTTCTGTGCGGGTAGGTCACAATGTATGGCACAATGTCAGTCAGCTGCATGTAAAGCCAGCAGAATAATGTCATGACCGCTGATTATTTTGAGCTTACTAGACGTAAATGACATAAATGCTTTGGGTTAACACAGATTAATTATTTCACACTACTCCTGTTTCTCAGGCTTTTCTCACCTACTGTGTGACAGGAGGAGCGTTGGCCTTCTCATTGGTGAATTCTATAGGGCTAATGATGCCCAGTCATGCCGCGTGGCACAGGGGCACGGTTGCCCTGGGTGGAGGCCTCTCCACCAAAATCAATGGACATTTCAGGCACTTTCAGTAATCTCTTGGCCCATGACCCCCATCATCCACGGTAGACCTGATGAGGCTGGTTGTATGGTGTCTCATTCTCTCTCTCTCTCTCGCCCCCTACAGGTCTGTCCAGACATTTGCAGACAAATCGAAACAGGAGGCTTTGAAGAACGACTTAGTGGAGGCTCTGAAGAGAAAGCAGCAAAGTTAAATGTTATCCCGTCCCCCTCCCTTTTCATTTCTAATAATGTCTCCCCCGGTCCCCATCAGTCAGGAACCCCCCCCCCCCCCCCCCCCTATTTCAGTTTTTTTTTTTTTTTCTATTTTGCCCCCTCCCCGTCTGTTTGTCGCCCCCGTCTCTGTCTGCATCACTTACATAGCCATTCAGCACAGTCTGCTCCTGTCAAATAAAGCTGTATGAACCTGTCACAGTCTGGGGCTCGTTACTCCAGCTTTCCCTGCCCTCTCCCCCCAACTTCTGTGCTAACTGCCCAGCCCCCGTGTCACCCCGTTATATACTGCACATCCCGCTCCGCCCTCCGCAGCGCCAGCAATGGTTACCTCCTATCGGAGAATAGATGGATCTGTTCCGGAGGGTGAAAGAAGAGACTTGATGTTTTCATCACGGGATCCCCTGGCCCCCTCCCCCTCCCCGACTTCTGCCCCCGATTCTCTTTTTTCCTGGTGACTGTCTGGGGAATGCGTAGGGTATGTTATTTTTTTTTTTTTCCTTTTTTTTTTTTTTTTTTTGTTTTGTTATATATATATTTTTTGTAAAGCTTTAAGTCTTCTATATGAGCCTTCCTGTACTAACAATAAAATGATTCTAAATATCCGGCCCCGTCTATTGGCTCCGTGTGTGTGTGTGTGTGCGCTCTCAGGGACCCAGAGTCTCATTCAGTTACTAAGGTCTTCTGGTCAGCAACTTGTGGGTTACATCTACAGAAAATGGAGCCTATTTTCCTCCACTCCAGTCACATCCAGAGCTGCGTTCACAAGTTTGCAGGTTTCCTTTTAGCTCTCGGGATGCAGGAGATCTCATGTCTCGCTGCTGCCACCTGCTGGTTTTGTGGATGTATGGAGGTTCCCACATCAACATTGCAGTCTGCTATATGAAGCCTGGTGTTGGTACTACTACTCCCATAATGTAAAGCAGAGATCTCAAACTCGTGGCCCTCCAGCTGTTGTAAAACTACAACTTCCATCATGCCAGGAGAGCCTACAGCTATTGGGGCATGCTGGGAGTTGTAGTTTGGCAACAGCTGGAGGGCCGCGAGTTTGAGATCCCTGATGTAAAGTATCAGTGTGCAGTGCATTACAGCATCTCGCATAAGCCGTAAAAGCTGATGGGGGGCAGACAGCAGACTGAACATGGCGCCTCAGTCATCAGCGTTCCTATTATTTTTAGTCCTATAGCAGCTGCTATTGGAGCAGAAAAAAGGGGGCACAATTCGGCAAGCGATTGTTGGGAGAGAAGCGTTCTCTCAGCAATCGCTTGCTATCTAGTGGAGGAGACTGCTGCTATTACATGCAGCAATCTCCTTCACAGCAGGGGAAGGAGAGATCACTATACCATCACTCATCCCCATACCGCCTAATGTGCCGGCGGCAAGCACTGACGTTTAAGCATGTGAAATCATGTGCATTATACCTGTGTGATGTCATTTTTTTCCTGTTATGATGTCACAATTAGAGTTGTCACGATACCAAAATTTTGATTCGATTTTGATAAAGAAAAAGTATTCAATACTCGATACCATGCCAAAAAAATAAAACACAAAAAATCTGTGTGCCCCATCAGACCTCACATCAGCCCAATGTGTCCCCATCAGACCTCACATCAGCCCGCCGTGCCCCCATCAGACCTCACATCAGCCCGCCGTGCCCCCATCAGACCTCACACCCCCATCAGCCCCGCCCGTTGCCCCCATCAGACCTCACATCAGCCCAATGTGTCCCCATCAGACCTCACATCAGCCGCATGTGCCCCATCAGACCTCACATCAGCCCGCCGTGCCCCCATCAGACCTCACATCAGCCCGCCGTGCCCCCATCAGACCTCACATCAGCCCGCCGTGCCCCCATCAGACCTCACATCAGCCCGCCGTGCCCCCATCAGACCTCACATCAGCCCGCCGTGCCTCCCATCAGACCTCACATCAGCCCGCCGTGCCCCCATCAGACCTCACATCAGCCCGCCGTGCCCCCATCAGACCTCACATCAGCCCGCCCGTGCCCCCATCAGACCTCACATCAGCCCGCCGTGCCCCCATCAGACCTCACATCAGCCCGCCGTGCCCCCATCAGACCTCACATCAGCCCGCCGTGCCCCCATCAGCCAACAGCCCCTCCCCATCAACCCATCAGCCCGCCGTGCCCCCATCAGACCTCACATCAGCCCGCCGTGCCCCCATCAGACCTCACATCAGCCCGCCGTGCCCCCATCAGACCTCACATCAGCCGCCGTGCCCCATCAGACCTCCGCCGTGCCCCATCGACCTCCATCAGCCCGGCCGTGCCCCCATCAGACCTTACATCAGCCCGCCGTGCCCCATCAGACCTCACATCAAGCCCCAATGGTGTCCCCCATCAGACCTCACATCAGCCCGCCGTGCCCCCATCAGACCTCACATCAGCCCGCCGTGCCCCATCAGAACCTCACATCAGCCCGCCGTGCCCCCATCAGACCTCACATCAGCCCGCCGTGGCCCCCATCCAGACCTCACATCAGCCCGTCCGTGCCCCCATCAGACCTCACATCAGCCCGCCGTGCCCCCATCAGACCTCACATCAGCCCGCCGTGCCCCCATCAGACCTCACATCAGCCGCCGTGCCCCCATCAGAACTCACATCAGGCCCGCCGTTGCCCCCATCAGACCTCACATCAGCCCGCCCGTGCCCCCATCAGACCTCACATTCAAGCCCGCCGTGCCCCCATCAGACCTCACATCAGCCCGCCGTGCCCCCATCAGACCTCACATCAGCCCGCCGTGCCCCCATATCTACACTGATACCCTGGTAAGTTTGGAGTGCTGTAGCAGAAAATAGGATATTTGATGAAGTCAGAGGACATGCCCTCTTTAGATAATTTGATTAACGCGCTACAGTGTTGCTGCTGCTGTGATGTAGACAGGGGGAAGACTGGGAATTTAAAGTGGCCCCAATGTTGTAGACGGGTCCAAATTGACAGAATACAGGCCAGCCGCCAACACATGTAGGCAATACCATATTGCAGCACAAAATAAAATCCACGAAGCTGTCCCTCTGTGATGGCAACAGCTGCCATGTTCTGTGCTCTGCCAGTAGTCTCTAATTAAGATATAGAGCAGGGTGAGATGTGTGCCACAGCACCAAGCCTGCCCTACCTTCAGTATGGCAGACTGCCCCTTGTAATGACCCCAGTAATATGTTCCAAGTCTTTGTATGTGGGGCAAGCCACTTTTAGCCTGTGACGCCTGTGTCCTTGCGCCATTTGTACACTATATAATGGCCTATGAGGGTGCAGTGCCAGTGCCCTGCCGCAATACGCAGCTCTATCACCGTCCCATGGACAGCCATGTCATTAAATTCAGGAGGGCACCGATGGCCACCAGCCAGGTAGATAAGTACCTGATGTTCCCCCCATTAAAGGGGTTCTGCAGTTTTTTTCAAACTGATGATCTATCCTCTGGATAGATCATCAGCATCTGATCGGCGGGGGTCCGACACCCCTGCCGATCAGCTGTTTGAGAAGGCAGCGGCGCTGCAGGAGCGCCGCGGCCTTCTGTGTTTACCGCAGGCCCAGTGACGTCACGACTACTATCACTGGCCTGGGCGGGGCTAAGCTCCGTTCACATGAATGGAGCTTAGCCCCGCCCAGGCCAGTGATACTAGTCGTGACGTCACTGGGCCTGAGAAAAACACAGAGAAGGCTGCAGCGCTGCTCCCTTCTCAAACAGCTGATCGGCGGGGGTCCCGGGTGTCGGACCCCCGCCGATCAGATGCTGATGATCTAGCCAGAGGATAGATCATCAGTCTGAAAAAACTGCAGAACCCCTTTAATTACCGCAGAGCATCAGATCAGAACATATCTGGTCAGCGAGGAAGGGAAAATTCCCTGTACAGTCTATGGCCAGTCCTCCAAGTTTAAATCATCCCCCCATTCCCAATTTTACATATAAAAATATATATACAGCAAAAAAAAAAAAAAAAAAAAAAAAAACATTAGGTATCACCGCTGTCAGAATATGGCGATGCAAAGAAAATTGATTTTATTCAAAGGCTTTTATTTATTTTTTTAAAGTAAAACAAAAACAACCTATACAAGTTTGGTATCGCCGCATTCGTATTGAGCCACAGAATAAGGACATCAGGTCATGTTTAGCGCACCGTGAACGCTGTCAAAACCCAAAAAACCTTGTCAGAATTCCTTTTTTTTTTTTTCTCCAATTTTGCCACACAAATTTTTTTTCTCATTTTCCACTACAAGATATGGTAAATTAAGTGGTAGTGTTAATGCACTGTCCCGCAAAAAATAAGCCTTCATATAGCTATGTGAAGGGAAAAATAAAAAAGTTATGGTTATTGGAACGTTGGGAGGAAAAATCCAAAAGGCAAAAATGAAATAGGCTTCGACCCTAAGGGGTTAAAGTTCAGCCTACCCCTTATTTTATCATTACTTTCGTTTGGATGATCAGTGTTCCCATAGTAAAGAATAGGAGCTGGTCAGATACTTACTGTAGGGGGGTCTCACAGAAGCTTCTCTGCCCCCTTGTGGTCAGCTGGAGAACAACAAGTAAAACAAAATGCCAGCTCCACCTAGAGAACTCAATGTCACTTTTTATTGAGATTAAATCCCTTTAGCACCTTTACTTAGCGTCCTGGTCTGGAGCAGCAGTGATTGAAGGTCCTGGAAACCTTACGTCACATAAAGTCGTCACTTTCCCTTCAAAAAGTATCGGTCAGAGATCGGCAGTAAGACAGATGCCGCCCCTGTACCCTGTAAAATCACATTTAACCACAATATTCCCTTGTGTGACCTTAAAGGTCATTATCCCAACATAATAAAAAAGTAGAAATTCATTATAAAATGTCCATAATAAAATTAAAAGAAATTAACTAATAATTAAGTACAATGTCATACTGGAGGCTCATCCAACAGTGAAATGGTTAAAGGAAAGTCTAAAAGAGTCAAAGGGTTATTCCCATCTCAGAAATGTAGTTTGTATAGTTAGATATAGCCATACCAATATTATTACTAATAGAATATTTATATAAAATGTACCGTTTAGAAGATTTTCCTATTTGTATATCCATTGTCCCACACACATCAGTCAGGCCGTTGCCCCTGATTACGACCACCGCGGTCAGCTTGCTGTTCAAACCCGCTCTGAGGTAACTGCTGTATTGTGAACACACATTACATGAGCATGAGGAGACACATCTTAGGGTTGTAGCATTTTTGTCTGCGCTTCCAAAACGCAGAGAAACGGATCCTGTTCCAAGATCACTTCATCTCTATGGAGCAGGATCCGTTTATAAAGTCTGCGTTTTGGACAGAACCTGCCCATTGCGTTTTGGACTGGTAGCGTCCAAAATGCAGATGTGAAAGTCCCCTAAGATGTGTCTCCGCATGATCATGCAATGTGTGTTCACAATACAGCAGTTACCTCAGAGCGGGTTTAAACAACAGCAAGCCGACCACCACTACTACATGGCCATGGTGGTCGTAACCAGGGGCAACGGCCTGACTGATGTGTGTGGGACAATGGATATACAAATAGGGAAATCTTCTAAACGGTACATTTTATATAATTACATTCTATTAGTAATAATATTGGTATGGCTATATCTAACTATACAAACTACATTTGTGAGATGGGAATAACTCTTTAAGAAAGAGGTAATGGGGGTCATTTACACCGGTCTTTGATTCCCTCCTGCGCTGCGTTAGTAAGTGACCCCCAATGTCTTCTGGAAGATAAGCTGCATGAGCTGTGAGGAAGATAGGGGCTGGAAACATGGAGAATGCCCGATCCTCTCAAGGCGTGGCGTCCCTCTTGTCTGAACGCAGCAGCGGTTCTCTTTCTCCCACCATGGAGTCGCTAGCACCTTTCCCCCTAAACACGAAGGATTGGAAGATTATCTGCACAGGAGTCAAGAAAATAATAGTGAAAATTCTTCAATGTGAACTTTATGGCCTTTTTCTAATATTGTATTACTAAATAATTTCTGTTGCTGCCACTAAAGGGCGTTCTATATGCTCCTGCTATACAGGATATATCAGGGGTAGGCAACCTCCGGTACTCCAGCTGTTGTAATACTACAACACCCAGCGTGCATACTTGCTCTGCTCTTCTCAGAACTCCCATAGAAATGAATGGAGCATGCTGGGAATTGTAGTTTCATAACAGCAGGAGTGCTGAAGGTTGCTGACCCCTGGGATGTACAGCACATATCCATTATATGCACTTGTCACCAGAATCTAACGGTGTTGCTCTTAGCTCAATCCGTGATCCCAATCTGTAGAAGCCAGCCTTTGTAACATATGCAAATGAGCCTCTTGGTGCAAATGAGGGCACCGCCGTTGCACTCGAAGCTCCGCTCCTTATCCTTCCCTGCCGCACCCTTACCACTTCAACTGACAGACCTAGGCAGGGAAGACTTAATCATGTCTAGCACTAATGTCTCTTGCTTGTTCAGTCCATCGATTGGCGCACGCACAGTACAGTCCGGAAACTCAAGTGGAATTTCGGGGCCAGGGGTGATTACGCCTTCCCTGTCAGTCCAATGGCCTCGTTGCACCAAGAAGCTCATTTGCATATATTGAAAAGGCTGATTTCTACAAACTGAGGGCACGGATCGAGCTAAGACCAACGCCATTAGATTCTGGTGACAAGCGCACAACTCACGTGTAAAATGGATAGACATCAAGTTACGTAGTGACAGATTGCAATAACCAGTCTGCTTGTATCACCCAGATTGTCTATCCTGCCTGCTGAACTAACGGACGGACCAATCATTATGGACAAAAGTTAGAAATTAAAACACAGGCTCAGATTTAGTAAAGCGTAATGAGTAACACATCACAATTCCAGCTTAAAATTCTGTCTCTATGTAAACAGTTTTAATATATGCAAATGAGTCTCTGGGAGCAACAGGGGCGGTACCATTACACCTAGAGGCTCTGCTCCCTCCGCACTTTGTTTGACAGGACCAGGAGTGGTGACATTTAGACTACCTGACCCTGTCAAAGTGCAGAGGGCGCGGCCGTTGCAGAAGAGCAGACCCTCTAGGTGTAATGGTAACTCCCCCGTTGCTCCTAGAGGCTCATTTGCATATAATAAAACATCATTTTTCTCAGTAACGGAGGCACATATGAACATGGGACCAACACCGGTGCCTTCAGATGCCAAGTGCACATGTAACAGGTCAGCCAATGTCAAAGGTACAAAACTGCATTTGCAGCTGGTAATATAAACTGTCCAACCCCTTTAAGACAAACCTCATGTAATAGTTGGGGGGGCTCTTAGTTGGTCAAATTCAGTAATGCCATACGCTAGTGTGTAATGTCTAAGAGTCTGCTAAGTGGCCTCCAGGCTTACATAACCCTAGTAGAGTTGCCCTTCTCCCACTCCAGATGCCCATGGGTAGCAGTGTACTGTAAACAGCTGCCGGCATCCATAGCTTTTCCAAGCTGGAAAGTGAAGATACAGGACATCTAGAGAAGAAATGAACATCCTGCATTGCACCTGCGCTGACAGCTTTAAGCACTTGCGCAGTAGAAGACAGAGGTGTAAGAGTTAGGTACAAAGCGGCCATTCCTTTTACGTTACCCCTCTAGGGATATGAGCAGAAGAAACGCTGCACAGTCTTCACGCCACCACAAGATGGAGGCATTTAGGTTGGCACTTGTGATCAGGACCTCAGTTAGCTGCCCAGCACCAACACAGAGAAGGATACAATCATGTCCAGGCTCATGACGCCCAGGCTCCCGACCAGCCACGGCAGGTGGTGCTCAATGTAGTTGACTTCGGACTGGCCCTGGTCTGGGTTCTTCAGGAGGATGCTGAGGCCATAGGTCAGGTTGCCCAGTATGACCATAACAAAGAGGACCACCGCCAGCCCTTCAGTGGATCTTCTCCGGAACTGCAAAGACCAGAAAAGTAAGTGACAAGGTTCCCCAAATGAATCCATTATTAAAATAGCCCTCCCACTAAAATTTTTATTTGCTGTCCTGTTAGAAAGATACATGATGTAAGCTGCAGTGTCTGTAGTTGTGAGTTATAGCCTCTCCTCTGATCCTCAGCTGTGTCATGTGACCAGCACTCTGACTTTCCAAATAACACAGCATCTTCCTCTGGGAACAGTAGACCCAGCTGCAAAAATTCCCTACCCCTACAATGGTCTGAGTGCTGTACAATGATCAGTAAAGGGATTCTTCACAGAGTCTATTTCGTGCCTTCTAGATTACATCTCATTTATCCAACAGTTTCTCCCTTATTCTTTAGGGGCTGTCAAAACACAGGAAACACTCTTCATGTGTGGTGGACTTGCCCCGTGGTACGAAGGTTCTGGTCCAATATTAAAAGAGGACTGTTTGAAGTGTTTGGTAAAGATCTCCCCCTGTCAGCACCTCATGTAACTGCTAGGCCTTAAAGAAGAACTCCAGCAAAAATTTTATTCTCTGACCTGTTAGAAAGGTGCATGATGTAATCTGTAGTGAATGTAATCTTCTTATCAGAGACTGTATTTGTGAATTATCCCCTCTCTTCTTATTGTAGCTTTGTCATGTGACCAACTCCCTGACCTCCAACTGACCCAGGACAGGAAGCCAGTTACTGCTCTATTTTATTCCTATGAGACTCAGAGTGAGGCTCCCATAGGAATACATAGAGAATTAGACTTCCTGTCCACACATAAGATGCTGTTTTATCTGGTGAGTCTGATTGCTGGTCACATGACACAGATGAGAAGCATCAGGGAGATATAACTCACAAATACAGACACTGGTAAGAAAATGACATTCACTACAGATTACATCATGTACATTTCTAGCAGGACATGGAATAAACATTTTTGCGGGAGTTCTTCTTTAAGCCAACAACATTTAACTATACTGCATATCAGCTTCTTCAATACATTTTGATGTCTGCCAGGATTCACATTGCATCCAGGTGGCGAACTCCCTCTCTTTCAATATCAGCAGTTATACATAGAATTAATAGTATAGCTTTGTACAAAAAAATTAAACGCAACACTGACCGACACTAGGGAACGTTACCCTGGCTAAACTGTTCCAAATCTCCTAACCTACAATACTTTCTATCTCCCTAACTAGATACTATGGTATGTTCACATTACCAGTTAATCCCTAGTTTTCCTTCCTTATGTCTTCCCACCCTTGTCATGTCTTTGTCAATGAATGTCTTGTCTACACACTGCCTATATAGGCTTTATTCATGGCATCATAACGTACCCATGATACTATTATACCTTTCTTGGCTCTTTTGAGACATACGCCATCATAGGAAATGTTCTTTTAGACTCTTATGATAAGACAACCATGACACTGTTTCATGTTAGGGTACTTTGACATTAGCGTTTTTTTATTCCGGTATTGAGTTCCGTCATACCGGAATAAAACGCTTCAGTTTTGTCCCCATTAATTGTGAATGGAGACAAAACTGATCTGAAGAGAACAGAATGCTCCTAAAAGCATTCCGTTCCGTCTCCAGACCGGAGAGCAAACCGCAACATGCTGCGGTTTGCTCTCCAGTCTGGGGATCCGGAACAAGAGGGATCCGACATGACCCCCGATGCAAGTCAATGGGGACGGATCCGTCCTCTATTGACTTTCAATGGAGTTCATGACAGATCGGTCACCTTGCATTTTTCCCTCTCAGCCACCTCATCTCCCTCCAGCAGAGGGCACTGTGGGGAATCTTCCCATTGTGCGCGCTGTCCTCCTCCTCCTGTAGTGTCCGTCTCATCTGGAGCTGCTGGGACAGGTAATCTTGGCTCTACCCTGCACATGCCCCTTTGTAGTAACCCCCCCTCCTCAAGACAGTGTCTGACAAGCGTGGGGCCGGAGTGCAGTTCCGGCTCCACACGTGCACCTGTGGCAGCACGGATCCGGAGGGGCTGTTCACCTGCAGGATCCATGCTGCCGCTAGTGTGAAACTAGCCTTACTTAAAACTGATATGTGTTCCTTTTCTGCAATTGACTTTATTATATTGTCGATGTATCCTTATATTCTGTATAATTGTCCTGGAATACTAATAAAAAGAGATACTATGGTATTGGAAGACTTACATACACATCTCTGTCCCCTTCTCTTTGACCGGGCGAGTCCCGAGGGCTACTCCCCTATTATTCGATGCTGCTTACTCTAGGTAACTCATGTTTAGAGATAAGTCCATGATGTTATACAATTGTTCTGTTCCAACAATTAATGTATTTCTCCATTGTGTTCTACATATGCTGGAATATTGTAGGAGAACTATACTTCTTTATTGTATGTTCATATGTACCATGTACAACTTCTCCAACTTTGCCGTCAACTCAATAAATACATTTTGAAACTAAATAACCCAGCATCTTATGTGTGGACAGGAAGTCAATCTCTCTATGTATTCCTATGGGAGCCTCAATGTCCGTTTTATAGGAATGAACAGAGAAGTAACTGACTTCCTGTTCTGTGTCAGTTGGAGATCAGAGTGATGGTCACATGACACAGCTCAGAGGATCAGAAGAGAGGTTATAAATCACAAATACAGTCACTGGTAAGAAGATCATTACCGATGACATCATGTACCTTTCTAACTGGTAAGATAAAAAATAAACATTTTTGTGGGAGTGCTACTATAATGTCTAAGGAAAATTTCTGGAACTTTACAATATACTTTATTTCAATTTCTCATTACTTTCAAGATCTCCGTTACTTACTTGTCTGCAAATAGAAAGACTCCTGTTTCTACTTAGAGACTGAAAACCCTGTACAGATCTAATACAGCGCAAGTCTGATTCAGTTATAACCATGGTCTACAATCTTATGTGACTTAAAGGGGTATTCCCATCTCACAAATGTAGTTTGTATAGTTAGATATAGCCATACCAATATTATTACTAATAGAATGTATTTATATAAAATGTACCGTTTAGAAGATTTCCCTATTTGTATATCCATTGTCCACACACATCAGTCAGGCCGTTGCCCCTGGTTACGACCACCGCAGCCATGTAGTAGTGGTGGTCGGCTTGCTGTTGTTCAAACCCGCTCTGAGGTAACTGCTGTATTGTGAACGCACATTGCATGAGCATGCGCAGACACATCTTAGGGTTGTAGCATTTTTGTCTGCGCTTCCAAAATGCAGAGAAACAGATCCTGCAAGTTTTGGACGGATCCTGACCATTGTGTTGTGGACTGGTAGCGTCCAAAACACAGATGTGAAAATACCCTAAGATGTGTCTCCTCATGCTCATGTAATGTGCGTTCACAATACAGCAGTTACCTCAGAGCGGGATTTGAACAAGAACAAGCCGGCCTCCCAGGGGTGCACCTAGCCTTTCTGCTGCCTGAGGCGAAAACTAAAATGGCGCCCCCTCCCCCCATGCCAATTTCTTAACCTAACCTCTTTGCCACAATGAAAGAGCTCATTGCTCATTGCCCTTCCGCTGCCCAAAATTTTATTGGGTTCCCCCTATTAAAAAATAGTATGAAAGCCAAGTAGCCCACTATATATACCTCACACATAAATATATACCAGCGCAAGAGATGAACAGTTGCTGTTCCTTAAAAGGTTTTTCCGGGCGTTAACTACTGATGACCTATCCTTAGGATAGCTGCGGGTCTGACACCCAGGACCCCCGCCGATCAGCTCTCCTGTGAGCAGTGTACCTTCTGGCAGCTCACCAAGCACAGTGCTGTACATTGTACTGCGGCTGTGCTTGGTATTGTGCTCAGTCCCATTCACTTGAATGGGGCTGAGCGGCTCCTGGGCCATGTGACCAATGAACGTGACTGGCCTAGGAAAAACTACGAGAAGGCCACGGCGCTCATGGGAGCTCTGATGCCTTCTCAAACACCTGATCGGCGGGGGTCCCGGGTGTCAGACCACCACCGATCAGATACTGATGACCTATCCTGAGGATTGGTCATCAGTAGTACAATCCCGGGAAACCCCTTTAAGTAGAGCCTCAGCATTTGCACATCTACTCAGTGCAGCTGCGCAGGCGCAAGATGTTCTTAAGTAAGCTTGACATTATATACAATATATACGCACATTATATACAGTATATATTATAAATAGTGTTGAGAGAATTGTGTTTTAAGTTCGGCGTCCAAGGTTCAGGTTCAGAGAATCCCGCTATGGATTCCACTACCACGGACCATAATGGAATTCTATGACGGCAAGCACTATGGCCATAGACTTCTATGACAGATTGCAGTACGGGATGCATCTATTAGGCTTCCATGGTGCATGGCGTCATAGAATTCTGTTATGGTTTGGGCTCCGATAGCCCGAACCTTGGACGCCAAACTTATAACGCATGTTCGCTCAACACTGATTATAAACTCTGCCATACATATTACACATAACACACACGATACGATACATATATGTACATACATACACATAACACACACATTACACTTACCATTCCTGCAGACGGCTGGACATCTCTGGTAATCAGCTATAGCAGCCTTAGGGGGTCCACAGGACACTGTCTGCAGACTCTCCCCTCCCCCTCTGTCCGACTACTAGCAGTGAGATGCAGGCTCTGTGTGAACAGGAGTGAGGCCACATGGGGGGGGGGTCTTATCAAACCCCAATCTTGTGTAAGCCACTCTGGCTATGTTGAAAGGACTGGGCCATGGGGATGTGGGGGGCAGTTACTACTTTAATGGGGATGTGGGGGCAGTTACTACTTTAATGGGGATGTGGGGGGCAGTTACTACTTTAATGGGGATGTGGGGGGCAGTTACTACTTACATGGGGATGTGGGAAGGGGTGTGGGGCAGTTACTACTTACATGGGGATGTGGGAAGGGGTGGGGGCAATTACTACTTACATGGGGATGTGGGAAGGGGTGTGGGGCAGTTACTACTTACATGGGGATGTGGGAAGGGGTGGGGGGCAATTACTACTTACATGGGGATGTGGGGGGCAGTTACTACTTACATGGGGATGTGGGAAGGGGAGGGGGGCAGTTACTACTTACATGGGGATGTGGGGGGCAGTTACTACTTACATGGGGATGTGGGAAGGGGGGGCAGTTACTACTTACATGGGGATGTGGGAAGGGATGGGGGGCAGTTACTACTTACATGGGGATGTGGGAAGGGATGGGGGGCAGTTACTACTTACATGGGGATGTGGGAAGGGGTGGGGGCAGTTACTACTTACATGGGGATGTGGGAAGGAGTGGGGGGCAGTTACTACTTACATGGGGATGCTGGAAGGTGGGGCAGTTACTACTCACATGGGGATGTGGGAAGGGGTGGGGGGCAGTTACTAACTTACATGGGGATGTGGGAAGGGGTGGGGGGCAGTTACTACTTACATGGGGATGTGGAAGGAGTGGGGGGCAGTTACTACTTACATGGGGATGCTGGAAGGTGGGCAGTTACTACTTACATGGGGATGTGGGAAGGGGTGGGGGGCAGTTACTACTTACATGGGGATATGGGAAGGAGTGGGGGCAGTTACTACTTACATGGGGATGTGGGAAGGAGTGGGGGGCAGTTACTACTTACATGGGGATGTGGGAAGGAGTGGGGGGGCAGTTATTACTTACATGGGGATGTGGGAAGGAGTGGGGGGGGGTAGTTACTACTTACATGTGATGTAGGAAGGAGTGGGGGGCAGTTACTACTTACATGGGATGTGGGAAGGGGGCAGTTACTACTTACATGGGGAGTTGGGAAGGGGGGCAGTTACTACTTACATGGGGATGTGGGAGGGAGTGGGGGGGCAGTTACTACTTACATGTGATGTAGGAAGGAGTGGGGGGCAGTTACTACTCACATGGGGATGTGGGAAGGGGTGGGGGGCAGTTACTACTTACATGGGGATGTGGGAAGGAGTGGGGGCAGTTACACTTATATGGGGATGTGGGAAGGAGTGGGGGCAGTTACTACTCACATGGGGATGTGGGAAGGAGTGGGGGCAGTTACTACTCACATGGGGATGTGGGAAGGAGTGGGGGGCAGTTACTACTCACATGGGGATGTGGGAAGGAGTGGGGGGCAGTTACTACTCACATGGGATGTGGGAAGGAGTGGGGGCAGTTACTACTACAATGGGGATGTGGGAAGGTGGGGGGCAGTTACATGGGGATGTGGGAAGGATGGGGGGCATTACTACTGGGGATGTGGGAGTGGGGGCAGTTACTACTGGGATGGGGGGCATGGGGGATGTGGGAGGGATGGGGGCAGTTACTACTTACATGGGATGTGGGAAGGGGTGGGGGCAGTTACTACTTACATGGGGATGTGGGAAGGAGTGGGGGGCAGTTACTACTTACATGGGGATGCTGGAAGGTGGGGCAGTTACTACTCACATGGGGATGTGGGAAGGGGTGGGGGCAGTTACTACTTACATGGGGATGTGGGAAGGGGTGGGGGGCAGTTACTACTTACATGGGGATGTGGGAAGGAGTGGGGGGCAGTTACTACTTACATGGGGATGCTGGAAGGTGGGGCAGTTACTACTTACATGGGGATGTGGGAAGGGGTGGGGGCAGTTACTACTTACATGGGGATATGGGAAGGAGTGGGGGCAGTTACTACTTACATGGGGATGTGGGAAGGAGTGGGGGCAGTTACTACTTACATGGGGATGTGGGAAGGAGTGGGGGGGCAGTTATTACTTACATGGGGATGTGGGAAGGAGTGGGGGGGGGGTAGTTACTACTTACATGTGATGTAGGAAGGAGTGGGGGGCAGTTACTACTTACATGGGGATGTGGGAAGGGGGGCAGTTACTACTTACATGGGGATGTGGGAAGGGGGGCAGTTACTACTTACATGGGGATGTGGGAAGGAGTGGGGGGGGGTAGTTACTACTTACATGTGATGTAGGAAGGAGTGGGGGGCAGTTACTACTCACATGGGGATGTGGGAAGGGGTGGGGGGCAGTTACTACTTACATGGGGATGTGGGAAGGAGTGGGGGGCAGTTACACTTATATGGGGATGTGGGAAGGAGTGGGGGGAAGTTACTACTCACATGGGGATGTGGGAAGGAGTGGGGGGCAGTTACTACTCACATGGGGATGTGGGAAGGAGTGGGGGGGCAGTTACTACTCATATGGGGATGTGGGAAGGAGTGGGGGGCAGTTACTACTCACATGGGGATGTGGGAAGGAGTGGGGGGCAGTTACTACTCACATGGGGATGTGGGAAGGAGTGGGGGGCAGTTATTACTCACATGGGGATGTGGGAAGGAGTGGGGGGCAGTTATTACTCACATGGGGATGTGGGAAGGAGTGGGGGGGCAGTTACACTTACAGCTAGCAGCAGCAGCCATCTCACTGTTGCACACTGAACATGAGGAGACTGGTGGGCGGGGCCTCTGCTATCAGCAGAAGAACAGGCTGAAGAGGATCGCAGCAAAGGAGTGAGTGGGGGTTGGGCCCCACTTGTTAGAAGAGGAGTCCATATACAGATACCAGCTAGTTCCTGCTGTCTACCCTCCTCCTGCACACCACTGCTGATAGAGTCAGCGCTGTGGAGGAGGGAAGAGAGCAGGAACTAGGAAGCCTGCCCTGCGTCCTGTGGAGCGTGGAGGCAGGGACAGGACAGCCACAGATGGGGAACTGAATAGGCAGTTCAGGACAGGTGCCGCCCGCCCCGCTCCTCAGAGCAGCAGACATACTAGGCAGGCAACATGATCCCCTCAATGAGTGACAGAGCGGCAGCGCAGGCGTGCTGCACACTAGTACAGTACTGAACGCCACAGCCGCTGCTGTGAAGCCTGGATGCCATGTAATATGTAAATTGCAGCCACAGGCTGCTTTTAATAGGCTGTTACAGCACATATAATGCTGCGCTGTCAGCCTGAAGTACTTCTACATATTTGCCGCCCCCACCTTTCCCCTAGATAGCACCGCCTGAGGCAGCCGCCTCACTTGGCCTCATGAGCAGTGCGGCCACCACTACTACATGGCCGCGGTGGTCGTAACCAGGGGCAGCGGCCTGACTGATGTGTGTGGGACAATGGATATACAAATAGGCAAATCTTCTAAACAGTACATTTTATATAAATACATTCTATTAGTAATAATACTGGTTATGGCTATATCTATATACAAATTACATTTGTGAGATGGGAATACCCCTTTAACCCCAGCAAGCGGACATCTTATCAAGTGGAAGACTTGTTCATTATCCAAAGGATTATTCTTTATGTAGATTCTCCCAGAATGCACCTGTAGCCACCCCCCCCACCTTCAGACATGCGCCCCCTATGGCAGTGCAGTGTGCTTACATTAGTGACGATCTGAGGGACCCGAGAGCAGAGGTAGAACAGGGATGAGATGGACCCGATCACACATCCGACGATCTCCTGAGTGCTGAAAGGCTGAAATATACAAATATGGACAATATCGATGGGGGGAGGTCGATCAATAATCAGATTCCACCTTTCATTTTCCAAAGGAGCTCTTTAAATCAGTTTTGATTAACCTACCTCAGTGACTCATTCTTAGCAACTTCCCACAATCTCCACTTGCTGTCAGTGAACATGAAACAAGTATACAGTCCTTCACTTGACAGCAAGCAAGGATCTGGAGCATAGCGGGAGCTGCAGACTGACCCCTTTACACAACGTACACGTAAGATCCCAGCAGTTTGACCCCTTAGATTCGACCGCAGCATCTGATTGGGTGGACAGAGAGAAGGGGCTCTGGTGGCCGACTGAAGGCACCCAGACCTGACATTATATGGATTCCAGAGGCAAAGTGTAGTAATGGGATAAGGCAGTGCAATAAATATAATAATAATAATACTGATGTGTACTGTACAATACCAGTGCCCAAGAGGGAGTAAAAAAAAAATAAAAAATCTAAATTAAATAGTGCCATTAAGGGCTCGCGCACACAAATATGTGCGCCCCGGGCCTGTATTGCGACCCACAAACAGTGGCTCTAGAATATAAGGGCACGGGCCGCGTGTGCTCTGTATCTCGGATGTGGAGCCATTCACTAGAATGGGTCCGCAATCAGCAAGATACAGATCAGGGAGGATCGGAGGCACAGAGCGGAAGCCCAAGGAAGCAAAAGTATCACTTTTTTTTTTTAACCAGATTCTCCATTGTAATCCATTTTTTCCTGTAACACATCAAGGGTTAACAGCCAAAGAAAACCTAATAGTTATTACCCTGATTCTGCAGTTTACAGAAAATCCCAAATGTGGTAGTAAACTGCTGTAAGGGTACACAGCAGGGCACAGAAGGGAAGGAGCAACATATGGATTTTGGGGGGCAGAGTTCACTGGGATAATTTTAAGTTGCCATGTGACATTTAAAGACCCTACAAAAAAAAAAGATCTACAAAAAGTGACCCCATTTTGGAAGTTACAGGATAAGGTGACAGTTTTATAGGTATTATTTTAGTGTACATATGATTTTTTGATCGCTCTATAAGACGGTTGTTTTGGCACAGTTTTTATTTCTTTTTTCTTTTTTTTATGGTGTTCATCTGACTGGGTGGATCATGTGATATTTTTATAGAATAGGTTGTTACGAACGCAGCGATACCTAATTTGTCTGTTTTTTTTTCTATTTATTTTTTTTTTACAATTTTATATGTCTTTTATGGGAAAGGGGCATTTTTTTTTCTAGAAACTTAATTTTTTTTTTATTGTTAAAAACACTTTTATTTCACATTTTTTTATTTTTGTCCCACTATGGGACTTCAACATTTCAGGGTCTGATTCCTGTTTCAAAGCAGCACATGCATTCGTATTCTACAGTATTGACTATCAGTGTTTACACAGTGTAATACACTGGTAGTTTGCCTATGACACCCAGCCTTGGGAGCTGGACCTCATAGGCCTCCGTAGCTTTGAAAGGCTTGGGGCTGTCATACCCCGCAGCGCGGGGAACCAATGGATCAGGAGAGGGAGAGCAAACCTCCCATGTGTCTAGGTCAACACTAACTGCAGCATATGAGGGGTTAATCCACCGGCATCGGTATTGTCGCCGATGCTGGTGGATGCAGCAGAGGTCCACAGTGCTTCTGGGGCAGGGGAAGGACTGCAGGACAAGAATGATCATTCTGGAGCGCCAGGTAACGTCAATTTCGGATGAGCATTCTCATCCAAGGTCCTTATGGCATTAAAGGGACATCTGTCAGCAGTTTTGTACCTATGACACTGGCTGACCTATTACATCTGCACTTGGCAGCTGAAGACATCTGTGTTGGTCCCATGTTCATATGTGCCCGCATTGCTGCGAAAAATGTTTTATTATATGCAAATGAGCCTCTAGGAGCAACGGGGGCGTTACCTTTACACCTAGAGGCTCTGCTCTCTCTGTAACTGCGGCGTACACTGCACTTTGATTGACAGGACCAGGCAGTGTAAATGTGATTGCACAGGGCCTTGTCAATCAAAGGGTAGAGCAAGCGGCAGTCGCAGAGAGACAGAGCCTCTAGGTGTAATGGTAACGCCCCCGTTGCTCCTAGAGGCTCATTTGCATATAGTAAAACAGCATTTTTCTCAGCAATGTGGACACATATGAACATGGGACCAATACAGATGTCTTCAGCTGCCGAAGTGCACATGTAACAGGTCAGCCAGTGTCATCGGTACAAAACTGCTGACAGATGCCCTTTAAACCCTTTAAGGTCTGTTAACTTACAGATGGCTAGACACCAGCCCTTTAAGTGAGTATCTAGCTCAGGGGTCAGCGTGCTCCGATTCACGTCTATGGAAGTTCTGGGAACAGGCAAGCAAGTGTGCATGCTGGGAGTAGTAGTTTCACCACACCTGCAGTGCCGAAGGTTGCTGATCCCCGATCTAGCTTTTGCAAGCACTTACCTCGCTGTCCGAGTCATCTGTGGCGAGCAGACGTCTGGTGCCCACTATGATGGAGTCGTCTGCCGCAGCCGGACCACCCATCAAAGGCAGCAAAGCGGCAGAACCGAACAGAGCGAATCCACAGACTGCGTTTATCCTGACGGCCGCTGTGAATGGAGGAAAGAGGGCAGGTCATTACATCACAGGACGCAGCAGTATCATCAGGTGACGCCCCCTGTGTACAGCCTGAGAGCCACCCCCTCCTCAGTGTCCACTCACCGCTCAGGCCCTGGTTCCGGTACTTGTAGTACACATACAGAGAACACATGAAGAGGTCAACCAACACGTAATAAACCGCCGTGTACGTCTGCGAAAGAGAGGAGGGGACACGGGTGACGCCGCGGACAGGTCACAGGGTCATGTGGTTATATATCAGAATAGAGGGCACTCACCTGTATGGGCAGCTGATGGGACAGGAACGCCCCCACAAAGTTACAGGAGTCCCCGGCCAGCCACCCCAAGAGGAACCAGATGGACAGCGCCTGGTCCATGTTCCCCGTCTTACAGGATTTGTACACTTGTCTGAGGAAAGAAGACACAGTATCATAAGCGACAACCCCATCACAGTGCCTATATAGGGTGGGGGGGGGTCACCCAGCTTTCCACAGACCCGGAAGTGACATGGGGTGATGTGACTATGGATGACACACAGGTAGGTGGGGACAGCAGCGGAAGCTTTCACACAATGCTGTCCTATTACACTGTGTGTCAGTCTTCACTGTAGTTCTGGTATAGTGTTCATGAAGCAGGAGGCTCAGGATGAGCAGCTGCTTCAGCGCAGGGAGGCTTCTGGAAAGAATCTGTAAGAGGTTACAGTGTGCACGGGACGTCTGTGGTCTGGGAATCGTCACATCAGCACCTGAGTCACAAAGCCAACATCCTGTATCTGCTCCCCGCAGAAGGGAAGTCCTGCGACCACTAAACGTCTACTCACGGGAAGGTGGACGCTACGAAACACAAGATGGAGACGAGGCCCAGGGTGACGCTGGCGAGATCCCGGCCGTCCGCCGCGCATTCGTTGAACATGTTCCACACCCAGGCCGTACCATTGGGGCAGTCGGAAAAGTTCTTCGGTGGAGAAGGAGCCTCCAGGCTCGGGGAGTAATGCTGTGCCCACATGCTGAAGGCCTGAAAATACAAAATCATACATAATCAATCACTTATACTCCAGAGCTGCAATCACAATTCTGCTGGTATCCTGGCTGCAGGACCTTCCAACTCACTGCTGCTCCCTGCAGCAAGCAGGACTGCGATTCTGAACGTGACTTCAGATTGAGCAAGAGCAGAATTGTGAACGCAGCTTTAGTTGTGACTGGAGTAATAGTATGCGCGTGAGGTGTGCCGTCATACATGAAACCTGTTACGACATCCATTATACATTCCAAAGTAATGGCAGGAATGTGCCGGAGCTCGTCCGGCCTGTTCACATGGTAATTAGTACATGGTGACTATGGATAAATCAATGTATAGGAAAGTTGCCCTATAGGTGCACAGATCCGCACACTATGGATGGGGTAGGTATAGGCGCGGTCACAAATATAAATGTAAAGCCCTGTAACTGTATACCATAAGTCATGGGGCCCCTGTGTTATAATGTATCAGGTTATAGTTACTAGAGAGGGGTCGTTGATCCAGGGAGTTATCCTGATGCCTGATTGGAGTCGGGAAGGAATTTTTTCCCTAAAGTGAGGAAAATTGGCTTCTACCTCACAGGGGTTTTTGTCTTCCCCTGGATCAACTTGTAGGAAAACAGGCCGAACTGGATGGACAGAGGGCTTTTTTCGGCCTTATAAACTATGTTACTATGTATACCATCAGTCAGGGGCCCCTGTGTTATAATGTATCTGTATACCATCAGTCAGGGGCCCCTGTGTTATAATGTATCTGTATACCATCAGTCAGGGGCCCCTGTGTTATAATGTATCTGTATACCATCAGTCAGGGGCCCCTGTGTTATAATGTATCTGTATACCATCAGTCAGGGGCCCCTGTGTTATAATGTATCTGTATACCATCAGTCAGGGGCCCCTGTGTTATAATGTATCTGTATACCATCAGTCAGGGGCCCCTGTGTTATAATGTATCTGTATACCATCAGTCAGGGCCCCCTGTGTTATAATGTATCTGTATATCATCAGTCAGGGGCCCCTGTGTTATAATGTATCTGTATATCATCAGTCAGGGGCCCCTGTGTTATAATGTATCTGTATACCATCCAGTCAGGGCCCCCGTGTTATAATGTATCTGCATATTATCAGTGAGGGCCCCTGTGTTATACTGTATCTGTATATGATCAGTCAGGGGGGTCTTGTGTTATATTGTATCTGTATATCATCAGTGAGGGGCCCCTGTGTTATAATGTATCTGTATACCATCAGTCAGGGCCCCTGTGTTATAATGTATCTGCATATTATCAGTGAGGGGCCCCTGTGTTATACTGTATCTGTATATGATCAGTCAGGGGGGTCCTGTGTTATATTGTATCTGTATATGATCAGTCAGGGGGGGTCCTGTGTTATATTGTATCTGTATATCATCAGTGAGGGGCCCCTGTGTTATAATGTATCTGCATACCATCAGTTAGGGCCCCCGTGTTATAATGTATCTGTATACCATCAGTCAGGGCCCCCGTGTTATAATGTATCTGCATATTATCAGTGAGGGGCCCCTGTGGTATACTGGATCTGTATATGATCAGTCAGGGCCCCCCATCCCCTGTACTCACGGCTCTCTCCAGCCTCCTCACACCGCCTGCCCCGGCTGTTTTCTTCTCCACTACCCTTTTCCTGTCAGTATCTCTACATATCACATGACCCGCAGTCACATGACCCGAAGCAGCCACGTGACTCCTCACCTCTACTGCCCGGTGAATGTGCTGAAGTTGTGGAAATATGACTGAGCCGCCGTGTGTATAGATAGATAATAGATAGATAGATAGATAGATAGATAGATAGATAGATAGATAGATAGATAGATAGATAGGAGATTGATATGTGATAGATAGAAGACATGTTAAAGATTAAATAAATAAAAAGGCATGAAAATATTATTATTATTAAACTAAAAGCCAGTGGCGGTAATACTAGCGCACTGCGGAGAATGAAAAAAACGTATCAAGAAATTGCTGCGTCCAAGAATAAAAGAATCTAGTCCGAGGAATACAGAAGTCAGGTTCCAGCTCCTCAGTGCCCTCGTTCAGACCATCAGGCGTCAGAGTGCGGAATCCATACATTCAGGAAGCCTCAGGACTGACCCATCTGCTGAAACGATTTCTGGCGGAATCTGTTGATACGTTCAGTTCTGTACGTTAATGTACAATTTTGTAGCCTCCAGTGGTCGTTTTATAATAATATTTTCATGCCTTTTATGTTGTTTTTTTTTTTTAATCTTTAACCTGTGTTTTGAATATTTGCACACGTCTTGCTGACCCTTATGTATTATGATGATACATCCGCTCCCCGGATCTTGTCTTACACACACAGGATGAAGCGGCAGGTCGTCCATGAAACGCACTGTGGATATAAGAAATGCTCCGTTCTCCTCCCTGACGCAGTGATCCCGTACCTGCCAAATGTACCTTCTGTGAGCTGATGTCTGTCTCCGCCCCTGCCCCAGCCTCAATACACTATATCCAGAAAGTCTTCAGACTGTTTCACAATTTCCCCATTTTGTTGTGTTGCTAAAATGAAAAAAAAATCAGTTTGTCCCCCTCATTCTGCACTTAATACCTTATAATGAGAAAGTGAGAACAGAATCTTTGCTAATTTATTGAAAAGGAATAGCTAAAATCTTGCACTGACATAAGTATTCACACCCTTTACCCAGGACTTAGGCTAGGGCTACACACGGCGACAGTTGTCGCGCGACACCCGTCGCAGCCAGGATCCCTGAGTAGCGGGGATCCCATAGAGATGAATGGGATCGCCGCGGCAGTTGCAAGAAAGCCTAGGTTGGATTTCTTGCGACTGCCGCGGCGATCCCATTCATCTCTATGGGATCCCCGCTACTCAGGGATCCTGGCTGCGACGGGTGTCGCGCGACAACTGTCGCCGTGTAGCCCTAGCCTTAGTTGAAGCCCCTTTGGCAGTGATTACAGACTCCAGTCTTCTTGGAGATCCTCTTAAGCTCTGTCAGGTTGGATGGGGACCGTCGGTGGACAGCCATTTTCAGGTCTCTCCAGAGATGTTCAGTTGGGTTCAAGTCAGGGTTCTGTCTGGGACACTCAAGGACATTCACAGAATTGTCCCTTAAGCGTCTCCTATGTTGTCCTGACCATGTGCTTAGGGTCATTGTCTTGTTGGAAGGTGAACCTTCAGTCCAGTCTGAGGTCCAGAGCTCTGGATCATGTTTTCATTAAGAATGTCTCTGTACTTTGCTCCATTCAGCTTTCCCTCCACCCTGACCAGTCTCCCTGTCCCCAGCATGATGCTGCCCCCACCATGCTTCACTGTAGGGATGGTATTGGGCAGGTGATGAGCAGGGCTTGGTTTCCTCCAGACATAATGCTTAGAATTAAGGCCAAAAAGTTCAATCTTGGTTTCCTTAGTCCAGAAAACCTTGTTTCCCTCAGTCTGAGGGTCCTTTAGGTGCTTTTCTGTAAACTCCAGGCACCTTTCATGTATCGTTTACTGAGGAGAGGCTTCTTTCTAGCTACTCTGCCATAAAGCCCAGATTGGTGGAGGCTGCAGTGACGTTTGACCTTCTGGAAGTTTCTCCCATCTACATACAGGATCTTTGGAGCCCAGCCAGAGTGACCATTGGGTTCTTGGCCACCTCTCTTACTGAAGCCCTTCTCCCTTGATTACTTAGTTTGGTGGGGGCGGCCAGCTCTAGGAAGAGTCCTGGTTGTTCCAGACTTCTTCCATGTAGGAATTATGGAGACCCCTGTGCTCTTGGGAACTTTCAGTGCAGCAGAAATGTTTTCGTCCCCTTCTCCAGATCTGTGCCTCCACACAATCCTGTCTCTGAGCTCTACAGGCAGTTCTTTCCTCCTCATGGCTTGTCAGCTCATTACCTGTGTGATTTAGGGGGCTCCCTGTCTATATAACAGAGGGGGATCACTGCCTATATAATGGAGGGGGCCCCCACCTTCTATCCCTTGTGAACCCTGCATGGCTTAGCACTCCCCTCCTGTGGGTTAGATCCCCTTCTTATGTGCTGGTCTCCCCCAGAGCTCTGGACTAGGTGCCCCTCCATAACGGGAGTCCAGGGGGCAGCAGGTGGGCCAAGGGTCCTGAACCGTAATAAGACCCCACTAATCAGCACCTCTGCTCCTGCTTCTTAAGGGCACTCCTTTTCTTATGACAATAAGCTCTTTGGGTGCAGGAAATTCCATCTGCACCATACAGGTCAGTGATACCTCTAGCATAGAGACACCTGCTATGTGGTCCTGGCAGGAGAGAGCCCAGCATTGACCCTTGCTGTGTGGATGTCATAGTAGTTACCTGCACCCTCCACTAGGGGGAGCTCACTGCATACAGATTTATAAAGCCTCCCTCCACATGCAGTGAGCTCCCCCTAGTGGTGGCTGCAGGAAGAAGCATTTTATCAGTCAGTATAGAAATACAGTATTATGACTGCGCACAGAATTTTGGCCCTAAAATGTTTCACTTAATGTTTAAGATCTCTTCTTGCTGACAATGAATGAGAGCAATCAGTGTCAGACTGAAGTCCCTTAGGCCCACTAGAGGAAATTACTCTGAGGGCCCACCCTCCGTGTATATCGGACCATATGTGCCCTGTCTTAATAAGGATCCATTTTTGTCTGAGGATCCTCTGGTGGGCAAGTGCGACCTTGAGACCAATTTTAGGATGAAAACCCAATCTGACCTATTACTTCTTACAGCTGACAGTTTGTTACACTGCATTGTTGCAACCTGGAGATTCCATGATAGGTACACGGAAAGAAATGAGCTGCAGGCCACATATGGGTACAGCTAAGTGTAGTCTGTTTCCAGGAGCAACTATAAGAATTCTGTATGCAGCTTTGGATGTGACTAGAGTAGGCACAGGATGAACCCTTAATGATAAGTCGACAACACATTTGTATTTCAGCTATAACATAAACAGAGGAATGATTCAGAGCTAGAAGACGTTTAAACTTTACTAATTGCTAATTTGCATAATAATTAATAAGAAGTCAGACATTGGTCACATGACTGGCTGCAGGAGGCTACTGCGCATGCGCACAACTGCCATGCTGTCAGTCTCCCTGAGGTCGGTTCGGCAGCTGGTATCGGTCGGTGTGTTCCGCTCTGCTATGTCTCGGTCTCCCCCCACCGCGCCTCCTCCCCCGCCGGCGCTTCCGCGCACCGTGCTGGGGACCATGGAGTTCGGCCGCCGCATGGACACTGAGGCCAGCGGGGCAGTGGTGCAGGAGTTCCTGAGGCGCGGCTACAACGAGCTGGACACCGCCTTCATGTACGCAGACGGGGAGACCGAGCGGGTACTGGGAGTTCTCGGCCTCGGTGCTGGAGGTAAGTGGAAATACTTCCGGGATTGCTGCGGGCCAAGACTCGATCTGGGGCGGCTGGCAGCCAATCGGTAAAAGGCTATTGGGCGGGGCTTGATGTCAGAACGAGACTTGAGGCGCTGATCGACAGCTAAGTAGTCACATGACCCTGCTGTTCTCAGTTCTCCACATTACACTGTAGTAACTTCTATGAATCATGTTAATTATTATAGTAGAGGTGTTCATGGTCCACACATTAGATAGCCTTTCACTGGGGGAGGGGGTAAGCGGCTTCCAGGCCCTTCTGGATGCTGCTTATCTCCTTTGGGAATGTTTTCAAGATATTGGGCAGGGTGACAATCCCATACACATCAGGTGGTGGTTAGGGCCTCATGTACGCAACTGTATGTACTTTGCGGTCTGAAAAATGCAGATCCACAATGCATCCGTTTTTTTGTGGACCTATTTCAATGGCTCTGTGGTCCAGCCAAGTATAGGACATGATCTATTCTTTTGCAGAACAGAATATGAAAAGCTTATGGACAATGACCCAATGACCTCAAAGGAACTGCATCAAAAACCCAAAAACGGATGCAACATGGACATCATCCGTTTTTCGCAGACCGTAAAATACAGTCATGTGCATGAGTGATGGATATGGCGGCGTGGTATGGACGTGGCCATCAGTGGTCACCTTCATATCAGTCCTTAATATTACGAGTGCTCCTCCTCCTCGTCACTCATTAATCGGTCTTGTTGGCGGCAGCGGTCTCCGATCGGCGGTGAAGGTGCAGGACCTGGTGCCAGGACGCCATCAATCATTACCTGGTGATAAGTGCGAGACGTAAAATAAGTCACTGCAGTGACTGCGAGCTTCAGAGTCTTAAAGGGGTTGTCTAACCTGAGACATTGCCACCGACGTCCGATAGATGCGGATCCCGCCACCTACTCCTAGAATGGAGTACCCAAACGAGAGCGCGCCACACATGCGCGACTGCCCTCCGTTCATAGCCAAGGGCACTTGCTTAACTCTTCTCGGAACTCCCATAAAAGTGCACATGCGCGGGGCGCTCTTGTTCACTTCGGGCGCTCTGTTCTAGAGATAGGTGGGGCCCACAACTCCTTTAAAGGGGTACTCTGTTTAAAGCTACCCTCTTTCACAGAGTTCAGCAACCTCCATCACACCAGCTGTTGTGAAACTACCACTCCCAGCATGCACACCTGCTCAGCTGTTTTTTGGAACTCCCATAGAAGTGAATGGAGCATGTGGCTGGAGCACCGGAGGTTGCTATATAGATTATAAAAGTTGTGCAACTTTCTAATGTACTTGGTATTAAAATTTCACAATGTTTTTTAAGATTGTAAGCTTGTTTTCTGTGAATAAGATCCTTCCTGATTACGCCTAAAGGCTGACAACCCAACCTGATCTGGTTCTGCCCACACAGCAGAGGGTTTGTGATAGTGTGTCAGTGTAGACAATCCTCCAGTGCTGAACCCAGTAGCAGGTCATTTTTTTTTTTTTTGTACACAAGTAGAATGGGGGCATTTATAATTCAGGGAGCCACTAATGGGGGCATCTATAATATTGGGGGCCACTAATGGGGGCATTCATAATACTGGGGGGCATTCATAATACTGGGGGCCACTAAGGGGGCATTCATAATACTGGGGGGCATTCATAGTTCTGGGGACCACTAACGGGGGCATTCATAATACTGGGGGCATTCATAATACTGGGGGCCACTAAGGGGGCATTCATAATACTGAGGGCCACTAACAGGGGGGCTTTCATAATACTGGGAGCCACTAATGGGGGCATTCATGACACTGGGGGCCACTAATGCGGGGCTTTCATAATATTGGGGGCCACTAATGGGAACATTCATAATTCTGGGGGTCACTAATGGGGGGCATTCATAGTTCTGGGGGCCACTAAAGGGGCATTCATAATAGTGGGGGCCACTAATGGGGGCATTCATAATTCTGGGGCCACTAATGGGGGGCATTCATAATTCTGGGGCCACTAAAGGGGCATTCATAATTCTGGGGGCCACTAATGGGGGCATTCATAATTCTGGGGGCCACTAAAGGGGCATTCATAATTCTGGGGGTCACTAATGGGGGCATTCATAGTTCTGGGGGCCACTAAAGGGGCATTCATAATAGTGGGGGCCACTAATGGGGGCATTAATAATTCTGGGGCCACTAAAGGGGCATTAATAATTCTGGGGGCCACTAAAGGGGCATTCATAATTCTGGGGGTCACTAATGGGGGCATTCATAGTTCTGGGGGCCACTAAAGGGGCATTCATAATAGTGGGGGCCACTAATGGGGGCATTAATAATTCTGGGGGCCACTAAAGGGGCATTAATAATTCTGGGGGCCACTAATGGGGGGCATTCATAATACTGGGGGCCACTAAGGAGGTATTAATCATACTGGTTGCATTATGGGGGGAGGGGATTTTTGTCCAGGGGGTACCATGGGGGACATTAAAAAAAAAAAAAAAAAAGGCCAATTGGATGGCCAGAAAATGGCTGCAAAAATTGTAAAAAATGGCCATGGAAAAAGGGACAGTGTGCCTGTTTTTCACAGCCATTTTCTCACTGTTATGTGAATGCAGCCTTACGAGCCCTCGGCGGTGAGAAGCATTAGGTCTGTGCGGGTTTTCTGATGAGGAGTTTTCCCAACGGCTGAATCCAGGTTTTCTCCTTCTTCCATGTTCTGCCAGTGAAGATGGCGACTAAAGCCAACCCATGGGAGGGGAAGACCCTGAGACCGGAGAGCGTGCGCCAGCAGCTAGAGACCTCGCTCCAGCGGCTGAACAGGTCCAGCGTCCAGCTCTTCTACCTCCATGCCCCAGACCACCAGACCCCTGTGGAGGAGACGCTGGCCGCCTGCCAGGAGCTGTACCAGGAGGTAAGAAAGCTCTGTAATATATAAAGTCAGATGTGCCAACCTAGGGGTACGGCAGGGAAATCCACCTCCTGTCTCATCAAGACAGGTTGCTGCCTTCTCCCCCATGCTTTACACTGCAGCATGAGCCAAACACAGCATTCACACAGTTATGTATGTGGTCCTGATGAAGGCTTGGGTCTTTTGGGAAACACACAGACTGGATGTAGCTGTACGTGTGAAGGAGTAGTTCAGATATAACGAAAATGTTTCCATTCACTGACAGCAAGCAGACAATATAAAAGTTGCATAAAGTTGCACAGCTCCCCATTGAATCCATTACTAAATTGCCTTTTCTTTGTAGGGAAAGTTCAAGGAGCTGGGTCTGTCCAACTACACGTCCTGGGAGGTGATGGAGATTTACTGCATCTGTAAACAGAGGAACTGGGTGCTGCCGACTGTATACCAGGTGCTCTAAGGGGTTAAAATAAGGATTTCCATTACTATAAGTGTGGGTAGATTTCTGGGGGTAAACTAAATAAATGAGTTTCCCTCAGGATCAGTATAATATATTCCAGAGCTGAACTCGCTGTTCTGCAGGTACCCTCTAATAGTTCAGAGTCTGCACAGCGCTTGCTGTGATGCCTTACATTATGGGGAGTACACACTTCACAACAACAGAATAGTGAGTGCAGCTCTGGAGTATAATACAGGATGTAACTCAGGATCAGTACAGGATAAGTAATGTAATGTATGTACACAGTGACTCCACCAGCAGAATAGTGAGTGCAGCTCTGGAGTATAATACAGGATGTAACTCAGGATCAGTACAGGATAAGTAATGTAATATATGTGCACAGTGACTGCACCAGCAGAATAGTGAGTGCAGCTCTGCAGTATAATACAGGATGTAACTCATGATCAGTACAGGATAAGTAATGTATGTACACATTGACTGCACCAGCAGAACAGTGAGTGCAGCTCTGGAGTATAATACAGGCTGTAACTCAGGATCAGTACAGGATAAGTAATGTAATGTATGTACACAGTGACTGCACCAGCAGAATAGTGAGTGCAGCTCTGGAGTATAATACAGGATGTAACTCAGGATCAGTACAGGATAAGTAATGTATGTACACAGTGACTCCACCAGCAGAATAGTGAGTGCAGCTCTGGAGTATAATACAGGATGTAACTCAGGATCAGTACAGAATAAGTAATGTATGTACACAGTGACTGCACCAGCAGAATAGTGAGCGCAGCTCTGGAGTATAATACAAGATGTAACTCAGGATCAGTACAGGATAAGTAATGTATGTACACAGTGACTACACCAGCAGAATAGTGAGTACAGCTCTGGAGTATAATACAGGATGTAACTCAGGATCAGTACAGGATAAGTAATGTATGTACACAGTGACTCCATCAGCAGAATAATGAGTGCAGCTCTGGAGTATAATACAGGATGTGAACTCAGGATCAGTACTGGATAAGTAATGCAATGTATGAACACAGTGACTGCACCAGCAGAATAGTGAGTGCAGCTCTGGAGTATAATACAGGATGTAACTCAGGATCAGTACAGGATAAGTAATGCAATGTATGTACACAGTGACTGCACCAGCAGAATAGTGAGTGCAGCTCTGGAGTATAATACAGGATGTAACTCAGGATCAGTACAGGATAAGTAATGTAATGTATGTACACAGGGACTGTAGCTGCAGAACAGTGAGTACAGCTCTGGAGTATAATACAAGATGTAACTCAGGTTCAGTAATGTATGTACAAAATGACCAAAGATTTATAAAATCCAGCTGTATTGCCTGGTGACAGGATAATATAACCCTTTCCTCTCCAGGGTATGTACAACGCCACTACAAGACAAGTAGAGACGGAGCTGTTCCCCTGCCTGCGTCAACTTGGGATCCGGTTCTACGCCTACAATCCCCTGGCCGGTGAGTGCAGCACGTTATAGTTCAGAACTACTTTTCCCAAAATAAATCAGTCCCTTTAGGAAGCTGTTATGGAGTCGCCGCTGGTCTTCAGCCTCTGCATGCACAGTCGAAGGACAGGTGTGTATTAGAAGGGGCCTCCCGATCCCGAATCCTCCCTCTGCGTTATGGAGTTTAACGGCTTTCATTTTAATAGGAGTCTCGTCCCCACCGATAGGAAGACGCCATTTTGGCTGAGCCTGTATTAATGATAGGACGTGTGAATCCTGTAGTATTGGTCCTGTTCTGTCTTACAGGGGGGCTTCTGACCGGCAAATACAAATATGAGTACAAGGATACGGAGCAGGCGCCCTCCAGGTTTTTTGGGAACAGTTGGGCCGAGACATACAGGAACAGGTCAGTGTATCCACAATGCAGGTTAATACTCACTGGTACGTGGGGGATGAGGCAGGTAATTGGACGCTAATGGAGTCTCCCGGCGTTGTACAGGTACTGGAAGAAGCATCACTTCCAAGCCATTGACCTGGTGCAGAGGGCGCTGCAGGAGGCGTACGGCGAGGACACACCCACCCTGACGTCCGCCGCTCTCCGTTGGATGTACCACCATTCTAAACTTCAGGTATGTGGGAGGTGGCAGCACAGAGTATTTCAGGAGAGGGGTGTGCTCATATTGTGGGAGGAGGCAGCACAGAGTATTTCAGGAGAGGGTTGTGCTCATATTGTGGGAGGAGGCAGCACAGAGTATTTCAGGAGAGCGGTGTGCTCATATTGTGGGAGGAGGCAGCACAGAGTATTTCAGGAGAGGGGTGTGCTCATATTGTGGGAGGTGGCAGCACAGAGTATTTCAGGAGAGGAATGTGCTCATATTGTGGGAGGAGGCAGCACAGAGTATTTCAGGAGAGGGGTGTGCTCATATTGTGGAAGAGGCAGCACAGAGTATTTCAGGAGAGGGGTGTGCTCATATTGTGGGAGGAGGCAGCACAGAGTATTTCAGGAGAGGGGTGTGCTCATATTGTGGGAGGAGGCAGCACAGAGTATTTCAGGAGAGGGGTGTGCTCATATTGTGGGAGGAGGCAGCACAGAGTATTTCAGGAGAGGAATGTGCTCATATTGTGGGAGGTGGCAGCAGCACAGAGTATTTCAGGGGAGGGGTGTGCTCATATTGTGGGAGGTGGCAGCACAGAGTATTTCAGGAGAGCGGTGTGCTCATATTGTGGGAGGAGGCAGCACAGAGTATTTCAGTGGTGGTTTCTGGCAGTTCCAGGTATATCACTTTTTTTTTTTTTTTACGTTCCCAGGGGAGTCAGGGTGACGCTGTGATCCTGGGGATGTCCAGTATGGAGCAACTCTTACAGAACCTGGACGGGGCTGAAAGCGGGCCCCTGCTTCCCCCTGTGGTCTCCGCTTTTGATGGTGCCTGGAACCTGGTCGCCCATGACTGTCCAAATTATTTCCGTTAGAACATTTTACAGGATGATCCTCATCTGAGTAGTGATTTGTACAGTGATTTCTACCCGATTGTCCTCGCTCCAGCCATGCACCGGCTCCGAGACAAGAGCGAAACGAGGCACGCTGCGATTATTTATAGATTATTTCATAAATAAAAAAATAAAATAATGTCCGTTCCTTGCCTGTTCACTGCCGGGTGTCATGTCTGCTGCCCTGTTCTTACCTGGGGCCGGCGTCGTCCTCTCCTCTCCCGCTGCCTGGGTTGGCGTGTTGGTCTGCTTTCCTCCTTGGCGCACTGCTTGCTACTGCTGCCCCCTGGCTAGGACCCCCTGTGTCTTGTCTAGCCTGCTGACAATGATTCCTGACCAGGAGCGGACTGGAAACTTAAAGTGGCCCTGGAAAAAGTACTAAAAGTGGCCCTGTTCTGTAGTTGGGTCCTTGATGGAAGGCAGGGCCAGCAATACTATATTGTGGCACATTATACCGCCCCAACAGAGCCAAATACCACAGTCCATCACAAAATACTGCCAGCAGCACAAAATACATCTCCAAAAACTTCCACTGGCCGGCCCCCTGGGCATCGGCCCACCGGGAAATTTCCCTGTAAGGTCTATGGCCAATCCGCCCCAGGCAGCTCCCCTAAAATGAGCATCAGAGTATTTAATGATCTGATGTTCTCCTTTGCCCAGCACTGAATCTCGCAGGGCAAGGGCTTTTTTGTACATCTGGTGAGGTACCGGGCTCTCCATGGGGAACGCTAGGCGGAAGCTTCTGCCTAGCAGCAAGCGCGGTGATGTCATCAGCACTAATTGGCGTGTTTTAGCGCTGCCCTAGCCTGTAAAACAGCTAGGGCAGCGCTAAAGCCCGCCCATCAGAGCCAGTGACGTCACTGAATACACTGCTAGGCGAGAGCCTCCTCCTTGCAGTGTAAAAATATAATAAAAAAAGCCCTTGCCCAGCGCAGGGAAAGGGAGAGCATCAGAGCATGAAATGAAATCAGGGGCGGCGGAGGGGTAAAAATGGGGATATGTTCGGGTTCACCTCTGAACCCGGACAACCCCTTTAAAGGACCCACCACTAAAAGTAAGCATACAATAATAAAAAAAAAACCCTTCCAACTTGCCCAATAAATGGGGTTGTTCCTGGTCAGTTCCTGGCTCCTGGAAACTGTATACTCCTTACTACTTTTCCACATAGACCAGGGATGCCCTAACCTGTGGCACTTCGCCTATAGCCTACAGCTATTAGGGAATGCTGGGAGTTGTAGTTTTTCGACGGCTGGAGGGCCGCAGGTTGTGCATCCCTGGCCTAGACCCTTGGATGCTACTCCTGACTACATTCCTGCCTAGGCTCTTGGTTCTCTCCAAGGTCTGTTCCTGGTTCTTTTTGAGGCCTGTTCGTGGTATCTTCTGGCTCCATTGTTCCTGTCCTGTGATTAGTTACCCAAGTTCATAGAAAGGTTTATATTCATAGACTCGGTACTAGAGATGAGCAAATCAATTCTAATCGAATTTTTCACAAATTTTCTAAAACCTCAAAAATTCTACTTCCAAATAAAGCCAAAACTTTGGCAAATTGCTGAAAATTGCTTCTGCCATTTTAGGTATGAAATTTAATACAGCAGTGAGGGTAACCGCGGGTAAGCTGAAGACTGGGGATGACACATGACCCTGGGCAGAGCGCTGACCGACAAGCTTACCCATAATGCTTTGCAGTCAGCCTCGCAGCCAATCAGGAGGGCTGATGTAGGCATGTCCTAGACGCTATGTAAGGTCCCAAGCAAACATGCTATTCTGCTCTCCGCCACTGATGTGATAGGACGTCTCTGTCACAGACACAGCTACTGGACGCACAGGACAGGGTCTTACAGGGACAGCGTTAGGGATTGGGAAGAAGATATATTTAGTGAGGTAGATTGAATGACTTGATAGGTTTTAGTACTAGGGACGGGATAGGGACGGTTAGTGTGCATAGTGGCTGCTACGGGGATGGAGCTGTTCCCATATACGTACAGGCTCACTGCACATCAGTATTTAAAGACACAGTGCTTTTTTTTTTAAGTGCAGGAGCAAGTTAGAAACCCAATTAATAGTTAAAAAAGCCTAAATCTACTGGCTTATGATGTTTTAAGTATCAAATATGTGTTATTTTTCTCAAAAAACTTGATGCAAAATTTTTACAGTCAGAAAGTATATAAGCGATACGGGGAGGGGATAACAGACAGGTGATAGTGGGAATAGTGGAGAGGGGATAACAGAGGTGATAGTGGGAATAGTGTAAAGGGGATAACAGAGGAGATAGTTGGAATAGCAGAGAGGGGATAGCAGAGAGGTGATAGTGGGAATAGTGCAGAGGGGATAACAGGAGATAGTGGGAATAGTGGAGAGGGGGTAGCAGACAGGAGATAGTGGGAATAGTGGAGAGGGGATAGCAGAGAGGTGATAGTGGGAATAGTGGAGAGGGGATAACAGGAGATAGTGGGAATAGTGGAGAGGGGATAACAGAGAGGGGATAACAGAGAGGTGATAGTGGGAATAGTGGAAATGGGATAATTGAGAGGGAATATTGGGGATAGCTGAGAGAGGATAGTACAGTCATGGCCAAAAGTTTTGAGAATGACACAAATATTCTATTTTCACATGATCTGCTGCCCTCTGGTTTTTATGTGTGTTTGTCAGATGTTTTTATCACATACAGAAATATAATTGCAATCATATTATGAGTAACAAAAGCTTATATTGACAGTTAGAATGAGTTAATGCAGCAAGTCAATATTTGCAGTGTTGACCCTTCTTCTTCAGGACCTCTGCAATTCTCCCTGGCATGCTCTCAATCAACTTCTGGACCAAATCCTGACTGATAGCCGTCCATTCTTGCACAATCAATGCTTGCATTTTGTCAGAATTTGTAGGTTTTTGTTTGTCCACCCGTCTCTTGATGATTGACCACAAGTTCTCAATGGGATTAAGATCTGGGGAGTTTCCAGGCCATGGACCCAAAACCTCTATGTTTTGTTCCCTGAGCCATTTAGTTATCACCTTTGCTTTATGGCAAGGTGCTCCATCATGCTGGAAAAGGCATTGTTGATCGCCAAACTGCTCTTGGACGGTTGGGAGAAGTTGCTCTCGGAGGACATTCTGGTACCATTCTTTATTCATGGCTGTGTTTTTAGGCAAGACTGTGAGAGAGCCGATTCCCTTGGCTGAGAAGCAACCCCACACATGAATGGTTTCAGGATGCTTTACAGTTGGCATGAGACAAGACTGGTGGTAGCGCTCACCTCGTCTTCTCCGAATAAGCTGTTTTCCAGATGTCCCAAACAATCGAAAAGGGGATTCATCAGAGAAAATGACTTTCCCCCAGTCCTCAGCAGTCCACTCCCTGTACCTTTTGCAGAATATCAGTCTGTCCCTGATGTTTTTTCTGGAGAGAAGTGGCTTCTTTGCTGCCCTCCTTGAGACCAGGCCTTTCTCCAAGAGTCTCCGCCTCACAGTGCGTGCAGATGCACTCACACCTGCCTGCTGCCATTCCTGAGCAAGCTCTGCACTGCTGGTAGCCCGATCCTGCAGCTGAAACACTTTTAAGAGACGGTCCTGGCGCTTGCTGGTCTTTCTTGGGCGCCCTGGAGCCTTTTTGGCAACAATGGAACCTCTCTCCTTGAAGTTCTTGATGATGCGATAGATTGTTGACTGAGGTGCAATCTTTCTAGCTGCGATACTCTTCCCTGTTAGGCCATTTTTGTGCAGTGCAATGATGACTGCACGTGTTTCTTTAGAGATAACCATGGTTAACAGAAGAGAAACAATGATGCCAAGCACCAGCCTCCTTTTAAAGTGTCCAGTGGTGTCATTCTTACTTAATCATGACAGATTGATCTCCAGCCCTGTCCTCATCAACACCCACACCTGTGTTAATGGAGCAATCACTGAAACGATGTTAGCTGGTCCTTTTAAGGCAGGGCTGCAATGATGTTGAAAAGTGTTTTGGGGGATAAAGTTCATTTTCTAGGCAAATATTGACTTTGCAAATAATTGCTGTTAAGCTGATCACTCTTTATAACATTCTGGAGTATATGCAAATTGCCATTATAAAAACTGAAGCAGTAGACTTTGTAAAAATTCATATTTGTATCATTCTCAAAACTTTTGGCCATGACTGTAGGGCTAGTGGAGCAGGAATAGGGGAAATAGTGGAGAAAGGATAGAGGGGATATTGGGAGTAGTTGTATGTTTCCCCTCTCCAGCTCACAGGTGTTGGGTCTTGCACCATTTATCCTGATTCTCACCCTAGGCTGGGTGTACAGTGCTGAGCTTCTGTATATACATAGCAGCCAATCTGAAAAATGCAAAGCTGCAGTGTAAAGTAGAGCGGAGGGGCAGTGTCTGGCTGGAGCAGCAGTTAACCTGCTGACACAATAAGAAATTCTGTGTATTTTAGATTACTTTACCTTACAATAGATCTGGTAATCAAATGATCATAATCTGCCCTAATGGACTGGTGCTAAAAAGCATCCAGCAATAAAGAAAGGTAAGCATTAACCATAGATAATGACACAGGAGCGTGGCCCAGGAGCTAACACTCTGATCAGGCGCAGTCAGGAGTGTGCACAGATGTAACTGGGCCCATAGCTCCTCTAATAATGACAGTTTATTCTAGGGAGGAAACTAAAATCAGAACTGTCAATCATCAGAAGGTGGGCGGGTCAGCAGGGGCTCATGAATAACCAGGACTCTTCTCAGGCAGTCGTGACTCTTTTTCCAGACCGGGCTTCAGAGATTATACTGCAAGTTCTCGACAGCCGCCAAATATTAGCTCATGAGAGACAGACTGCGGAAATCAGCATGTCTGCCACTACTCAGTGAGAGCAGCATCAAGCTGAGGACAGGTGCCCTTTAAATTCCTGCCCCGCCCCTTTACTGGAGTACCCATCCATCAATCCAACTACAGCTCCCAGAGTCCCTTCCATGAAAAGGAATGAAGCAGCCCAAAATGTAAGTACAGAAGAGCGTATGTGTATGCATGTGTAACTTAGGGTTCATGCACACGACCGTATTTCCTTTCCGTGTCCGTTCCGTTTTTTTTTTTTTTTGCGGAACCATTAATTTCAATGGGTCCGCAAAAAAAAAAAAACAGAAGTTACTCCGTGTGCATTGTGTTTCCGTATTTCCAATCCGCATAATAATAATGAATGTCATCCGTTTTTTTTTTTTTTGCAGACCGTAAAATACATACGGTCGTGTGCATGAGCCCTTATTATGTAGGCAGTGTGCATGTATGTAGAGAACGAGCAAAAGTGTGTGTACATGTATGTAGATGGTCGTTCGCAGGGAAATCCGTACGGACAATCCGAATCAATTGGTGCGGATTTACATGAGGATTTGGTGTGGATTTTACTGTCCCCATTAAAGTGAATGGAGAAAATTCGGAGATGAAAAATAAAATAAATTGACATGCTGTGGATTTTAAAATCCGCACAGTAGGGCAAAAGCCACGGAAAAAATCTGCATCGTGTGCATGAGAATTTCAAGTTCTCAAAGAATACAATGTACATGACCTACGGGGTGAGGATTTCTGATGGCCGAGACTGTGGGAGCGCACATAGATACGCATGTGCAGCAACTCCCGTCCACCTTGTATCTGCTCTGCAGTGGTGGTCATAACCATGGAAACAAGCAGTATATAACGTGATGGTGATAGGCCATCACTATCTGATGAGTGGGGGTCCGACACCCCACGCATAGTTGCCAACTGTCCCAAATTTTCAAATTCTTAATGTCCCAGGACAAAAATGGGCAGGGACAATTCAAACCCCGCCTATAAATCCAGGGCAGGGCGTTTCCAGGGCAGGGCTTATATGCCCCAATTTTACCAGCAGAAACGTTAGTAAGTCTATCCACAGCCCCACTGATTAGCCGTTTCAGAGCAGCTCCTGTGCCAGAACTCCGCAGCTCCATCCATTATGTAGTGGACAGAATGGGTAACTGCAGCGCTGTAACCTGCTCTATTCACCACTGGCTGGAGCTACCTCAGAACAGCTGATCGATGGGGATGGGTCCGGGCTGTCGGACCCCTGCTGATCAGACAGTGATGGCCTGTTCTGAGGATAGCCCGTCACTTGTAACAAGCTGGAATACCCCCTTAAAAAGCCTTTGTCAGTATGATCAACCCTATTATACCAGGCATACTACCTGGTAGGGCTCATCATGCTGATTAAGGCTACTTTCACACCTGCAGGGCTCCGGCAGGCTGTTGTATTTTCGTTCCGGCCGCCTCTCAGCAGGGGTTGCCGTGCTGTGGCCAGATCCGCGGCCCGCCCCCATTACAGTGAATGCACCTGCGGAAGCACGGATCTGGCGGGCTGTTCACCCACCGGAACAGCCTGCCGGAGCCCTGCACCACGGAGGTGAAAGTAGCCTAAAATGCTACTTATCCTTTGTTTGTATGTTAGGCTACTTTCACACTAGCGTTTTATAATTCCGGTATTGAGTTCCGTCATAGGGGCTCAATACCGGAATAAAACGCTTCAGTTTTGTCCCCATTCATTGTCAATGGGGCAAAACTGAACTGAAGAGAACGGAATGCTCCTGAAAGCATGCTGCGGTTTGCTCTCCGGTCCAGGTATCCGCACCAAGATGGATCCGTCATGACCCCCAATGAAAGTCAACGGGGACGGATCCGTTTGGTGTGATACAATGGTGAACGGATCCGTCCTCCATTGACTTTCAATGGAGTTCATGACAGATCTGTCACCTGCACACATACAGTCATGGCCAAAAGTTTTGAGAATGATACAAATCTTAATTTTTACAAAGTCTACTGCTTCAGTTTTTATAATGGCAATTTGCATATACTCCAGAATGTTATAAAGAGTGATCAGCTTAACAGCAATTACTTGCAAAGTCAATATTTGCCTAGAAAATGAACTTTATCCCCCAAAACACATTTCAACATCATTGCAGCCCTGCCTTAAGGCTAGGGCTACACGGCGACAGTTGTCGCGCGACACTCGTCGCAGCCAGGATCCCTGAGTAGCAGGGATCCCATAGAGATGAATGGGATGCTGCGGCAGTCGCAAGAAATCCAACCGTGTTGGATTTCTTGCGACTGCCGCGGCGATCCCATTCATCTCTATGGGATCCCCGCTACTCAGGGATCGTGGCTGCGACGGGTGTCGCGCGACAACTGTCGCCGTGTAGCCCTAGCCTTAAAAGGACCAGCTAACATCGTTTCAGTGATTGCTCCATTAACACAGGTGTGGGTGTTGATGAGGACAGGGCTGGAGATCAATCTGTCATGATTAAGTAAGAATGACACCACTGGACACTTTAAAAGGAGGCTGGTGCTTGGCATCATTGTTTCTCTTCTGTTAACCATGGTTATCTCTAAAGAAACACGTGCAGTCATCATTGCACTGCACAAAAATGGCCTAACAGGGAAGAGTATCGCAGCTAAAAAGATTGCACCTCAGTCAACAATCTATCGCATCATCAAGAACTTCGAGGAGAGAGGTTCCATTGTTGCCAAAAAGGCTTCAGGGCGCCCAAGAAAGACCAGCAAGCGCCAGGACCGTCTCTTAAAAGTGTTTCAGCTACGGGATCGGGCTACCAGCAGTGCAGAGCTTGCTCAGGAATGGCAGCAGGCAGGTGTGAGTGCATCTGCACGCACTGTGAGGCGGAGACTCTTGGAGCAAGGCCTGGTCTCAAGGAGGGCAGCAAAGAAGCCACTTCTCTCCAGAAAAAAACACCAGGGACAGACTGATATTCTGCAAAAGGTACAGGGAGTGGACTGCTGAGGACTGGGGAAAGTCATTTTCTCTGATGAATCCCCTTTTCGATTGTATGGGACATCTGGAAAACAGCTTATTCGGAGAAGACGAGGTGAGCGCTACCACCAGTCTTGTCTCATGCCACCTGTAAAGCATCCTGAAACCATTCATGTGTGGGGTTGCTTCTCAGCCAAGGGAATCGGCTCTCTCACAGTCTTGCCTAAAAAAACAGCCATGAATAAAGAATGGTACCAGAATGTCCTCCGAGAGCAACTTCTCCCAACCGTCCAAGAGCAGTTTGGAGATCAACAATGCCTTTTCCAGCATGATGGAGCACCTTGCCATAAAGCAAAGGTGATAACTAAATGGCTCAGGGAACAAAACATAGAGATTTTGGGTCCATGGTCTGGAAACTCCCCAGATCTTAATCCCATTGAGAACTTGTGGTCAATCATCAAGAGACGGGTGGACAAAAAAAAACCTACAAATTCTGACAAAATGCAAGCATTGATTGTGCAAGAATGGACGGCTATCAGTCAGGATTTGGTCCAGAAGTTGATTGAGAGCATGCCAGGGAGAATTGCAGAGGTCCTGAAGAAGAAGGGTCAACACTGCAAATATTGACTTGCTGCATTAACTCATTCTGTCAATATAAGCTTTTGTTACTCATAATATGATTGCAATTATATTTCTGTATGTGATAAAAACATCTGATAAACACACATAAAAACCAGAGGGCAGCAGATCATGTGAAAATAGAAGATTTGTGTCATTCTCAAAACTTTTGGCCATGACTGTACATACATACATACATACATATACATAGATAAATACACATACTGTACATGCATACATACCCACATACAGACATACACATAAACATACACAGACAAATACACATACAAATACACATACATACTTACTGGCTTAAGCCAGTACATATCCGGGCCTGTCTGAAGTTTGCTAGACAGCATTTGGATGTTCTAGAATAGTATTGGGAGAATGTCATATGGTCAGATGAACGTTTGACCTCTGTCATTGCCAATAAAGGATATATAATATATATAAGTATTGAGATGAACTTTTGTTATTGACCAAATACTTATTTTCTACCATAATTTGCAAATAAATTCTTTAAAAATCAGACAGTGTGATTTTCTGGATTTGTTTTCTCATTTTGTCTCTCATAGTTGAGGTCTACCTATGATATCAATTACAGGCCGACCTCATCTTTTTAAGTGGGAGAACTTGCACAATTGGTGGCTGACTAAATACTTTTTTCCCCACTGTATTAGTGGTGTCTTGTATCCTGACTGTTCATAAACCAGTAATGTGTATTAGCTTTCTAAGTATAAAAAACCTCTATTCTCAGCATGGTCAGGCTATAGTAAGTACGAGGCTTAAGTTGGTTTCTTATTCATCAGTATCTTATTCAGATCATTTGTATTTTTCGAGGAGAATTTATCGCCAGCAGTAAAATAAGTTGCAGTGAGCGTCCTAAAGGGAAATCAGATGAAAGCTGCGTGAAAACAGAAATGACTGGCACACAAATGGGCATCAAAGTGGGCACAAAAGATTGTGATTGAAAGGGGTAAATTAATCTGAGCCACTGATTTTGCACTGCCAACACGCAGAGGGAGGTGCCACGCATGGTATGCAATTGGGTTCAGCCTGGCCCGGACAGGTTCTGGGCAAAAGAACTGGCATCAAAGTGGGCATTGTTATGTGTATTGCCTGACCGGTCTGTCACAGTGTGAACAGTAACCTTCTCCCTATTGGATCTAGATTGTGACAGGCTATTCAGGCAATACACATAACAATGCCCATTTTGATGCCAACCTGTTCTGGCCAGGCTGAACTCAATTGCATATGATCCGGGGCACCACCCTCTGTATGTTGGCAGTGCGAGATCAGTGGCTCAAATTCATTTAACCTTATAAAAACAAAGTACATATTCAAATCAGTGAAATGTGTCCGTCTGCCCAATTTGATGCCAGTTCTTGTGCCTAGAACATGTTTGGGTCAGGCTTAACTCAACTGTATCTGATGCGGGGCACCACCCTCTGTATGTTGGTAGTTCAATATCAGTGGCAGAAGTCCTTTAACCCTTTAAATCACACTTTTGTGCTCACTTTGATGCCCTTTTTTGTGCCAGTCATTTCTATTTTTGCCACTTTCAATTTCCCCTCAGGACAGCGCACTGCAACCTATTTTATTACTGGCGATAAGTTCTCAAAATTCGTTAGAAAAAAAAATGATTAATGAAAAATGAATTAATGATGTGAATAAGATAAGAAACCAGATTCAGCCTCATATAGGAAGTAGTGTATATGATATGTAGATGATAGGACACCCACCGCTCTAGAACACAGCTCTGCCCGCAATTTGCGGTCCTCAGCACGGGTATGGCCAGCACACAGTCATTTGTATGAGCCCTAAGAGGGCAGCTGCTGAAATGCCATTACAAAGCAGCAAACAGGTATGTGAAGCTGCTGGTGCCTCTGGAGTCCTGCGAACCTCATGGGGTAGGATCCTCAGAGGCTTGCAGTTGTGCATAAACCCGCTATTTGGCCGCCCCTAACCAGTGCTCACAAGCAGAAACAGTTGCAGTGGATCCAGAGATACAGGAAGACTAACTTTCAAACAGTCTTGTTTACTGATGAGTGTCGTGCAATCTCCATGGTCCAGATGGATGGAGTAGTGGATGGCCACCATGTCCCAACAAGGCTGTAACGTCAGCAAGGAGGTGGCGGAGTCATGTTCTGGGCCGGAATCAGAGGGAGAGAGCTGGTAGGCCCCTTTAGGGTTCCTGAAGGTGTGAAAATGACCTTGTCAGAGTATATAGAGTTTCTGACTGATCACTTTCTTCCATGGTACAAAAAGAAGAACCGAGCCTTCCATAGCAAATTCATCTTCATGCTGACAATGCATCATCTCATCCTGCAAAGACCCATCGGCTGCTACGGACAGAAAAGGAGAGAAACTCATGGTGTGGCCACCATCCTCCCCTGACCTCAACCCTATAGAGAACCTTTGCAGTATGATCAAGCAAAAGATCTATGAGGGTGGGAGGCAGCTCTGGGAGAATATTCTGACCTCCTGCAAAGAAACTCAAGCGGAAACTACCCAAAAACTCACAAGTTCAATGTATGCAAGAATTGTGAAGGTGATATCAAAGAAGGGGTCCTATGTTAACATGTAATTGGGCCTGTTAAGATGTTTTTGATGGAAAAAGCTTTTGATTTCAGTAAATGTGACCTCTTAATACTGCAAATTCAACAAATGACCATTTTCAGTTCTTTTATTAATAGATTACCATTTTCAGTTCTTCACAGCCTAAAAAAGGCTTTAGAAACAGACTGCTTTTTGGCGCTGTGTCCAGGCATGATCATCTGAAGTCACCATAGGAGGCAAAGGACTCTGCAGAGAGGTCAACCCTATGAGTAACGCTCAGCCAGAGTTTAAAACCACTTCAAGTCTGCCCATTGACTATAAACGTCCTTGAGCTTTGCCCCCTGTGTGCAGCACCTGTACATAGAAGCTCTATGACTCCGCTGCCTCCTGACAGCCAAGAACATGGAGCTTTAACCTGAGATCTTTTTTCCTGGTCTCCAGGCTTTTGATCACTCTGACAAGCTGTCAAAGCCATCACAAATGCTTGTACTATCTCCCTCTCATTACTGCTGGTCACAGAGCAGTTTACAACCACATATGGGGTGTTTTTGCAAACTTCAGAATCAGGAAAATAAATATTCAGGTTTTATTTGCGGTTTACCCTTGTTATAGTATAGGAAAAATGAATTAAAAATTGAAAATCTGCGAAAAAATATATATATTTTAAATTTCACCTTCCTTCTGTTTTAATTCTTGTGGGAAATCTAAAGGGTTAACAAACTTTGTAAAATCAGTTTTGATTACATTGGGGGCTGTAGTTTCTAAAAGGTGTTCATTTATGGGAGGTTTCTATTATTTAAGACCCTCAAAGTCA